>JAAKBH010000670.1:37500-153382 GCA_019776075.1 Amaranthus palmeri | reverse complement strand
ACTTCATATTAATAATTCAAATTTTTATTTATCTAACATGAAATATTGTACAAAGTAATTGCTTATTTATTTAATTTTTTTAAATTTTGAATTTTTCTCTCCAACATAAATAATTTTTTCTTGATTATTTATATATTTGAAAGTTTAAGTAAAATAAATAGTAAAATGGTAAAAATCTAATAATAGAGGGAAAATGTTTTTTTAAATTGATTTATTTTTCACAGTATTAACCTCCCACTACTATAGTTTTATTAAAATATTTTGTTTTATGGCAAAACAATCAAATAGAATGTCAGAAATGTTCTCAAATTACTATGAAATAGTATGCGTTCAAACTAAAAGGAAAATATAGAACTTTTTACCATATTAGAGACACATGACAAAAATCGATATTGTATTTATATAGTCGTCACAACGTCTATCTCATTGCGACATGAGATCCTAAAATGCAGTGTTAGAAATTAGTAATACAAGAGGTTGATTTCAACTACTAATTGATTTAGTATTTCGAAATCGTATACACAAAATTCTATAATGATTTTTTCAATAATCTAAATTTAAAAAATATTGAGCTTGTGAAAATATTTTTAAAAGATGTATAAAATTAAAGATATAAGTTAAATATTATAGATTTATAAATAAAAGTACAATTTATTTTTTTTCGTTTAATTTGGAATTTTACTATATAATGATTAAATGAAATTCCCCATAGTAGTATTGAACTTTCATGAATCACTGATGCTAGCACTTTTGTAAGATTTTTTCACATAGTAGCATCCAATTTATGCCTTATCCAACTATCGTAACATTTTCTGTTAAATTGTTTCCAATTTTCGTTAAATTCACCATTTTCGTTTAATTCACGATTTAGATTTGATTGTTATTGTTTTCACTCTCAAGATATGAAGACATTATTTGTATGCAGTCAAATGTAGAATTTTCATCCATCATCAGAGTTTGAAATATCTCTACACCTAGAGTGACCTAAACGTGCGACAGCATTGATGGCTGGATTTGATAATGGATTACGAACTTGGGTTTGTATAACATGAAGGGCGAACTTATTTTGTTGTTGATGCTTTGAGCTCGAAAATCATGTCATACCTTGGCTACCTTGTGTGGGGTTGAGGAGAGTTATATCGAAATTTTGTTAAGTTAAATTTGAAAGTCATATGGGAAAGCGAGATGCAACATTGTCTGAGCGCTTTGTCTATACAACTCTCTTTCAAAGAAATCCTGAGTTCGTACGATAAGGTCCCTAAACTGTGAAGTTCAAAAGAGTAGGCTTGCGAGGGAAAAACTGGGGGATTCTTCATTCATGAGGATGGAGGTTTGAGGTTTGGCCGAATACTATTTGTCGATCGGGGAACCGACTTGGAAGAAGAGCATTTTTTTGACGAAGCTCATTGTTAAGGGCTATAAAATGTATCATGATCTCAAGCTTATCTTTTGGTGGTGGGGAATGAACCAGTACATCGCTAAGTATGTTTTGCGCTATTTAAGATGTCAAAGGTTAAAAGTGCGGACAAACAACCAGGTTTTACTTCAACCTTTAGAGATTTCGGCGTGGAAATGGGATAATATATTGATGGATTTCGTTGTGGGGCTGCCTCGAATAAAGTCAAGGAATAAGGCCTTGTGGGCACTAGTGGATTGGTTGACAATGTTTGGCGTTTCGTCTCTATGAGCTGTCGTTAAGAGATGGAATAGTTGGCTCGTGCTTATATTAAGTATGTTATACGATTTCATGGTGTGCTTCGCATAATTTTGTTTGATCAGAATACTCTGTCACATTGCTGGAAGATGTTACAACATGCTATGGGGACTACATTGTCGTATTGTACTCTAGAAGACGTCACAACTAGGCCTGTGCAATGGGCTGGAACCCATTCCTCTAATCAAACCCTTGATTGTAAGGATTGTATATGGGAGAGGGTTGAAAAGGATTGGACTTAAAATTTAACTTATAAATATTAAAAGGTAAGGGTTGGATAAGGTTTTAAAAAGGGTTGTAAATGAGCACTTATCAAAGTGCATTTCTTTCCATTTTTACCACTTAATGTTATAAATAAATTAATGTATAACTAATGTGGAGCTTATTATTGCTTCAAACTTATTGAATTTATATATTAGCAAAAATATTTATTACAATTATTATTATTATTATTATTATTATTATTATTATTATTATTATTATTATTATTATTATTATTATTATTATTATTATTACTATTATTATTATTATTATTATTATTATTATTATTATTATTATTTTTGTATAATCATAATTTCATATCATCAAAAGAGACTTTTACAAGAAGTTGGTTGGGAGTCGAGCAACAAGCTGAGCTCCCACACCCTTTTGAATACAAAAAGCTAGTCTCTGAAAAATATATGCCCTAGACTTGGTGCTGCCGGATTGCTCAGTGAGAACGAACCAATCCTGGATAAGAAGTCAAGCGCATCTTCACCTAACTCTCCAAAGGTGGAGAAAGCGAAAGGGATGAATTTGCAGCCATTCTCCTCACACTTCGCGGTGTATTTCTTTCTCTTTCTTTCAACAGCATTAGCTAAAGAAGCTCTAGGTACCCATAAGGTGACTCCTGTACCAGCAAACGGTGAGTTTCCAGTGACATCGACACATGCATCCTTCCCATGAAACCAATTATACAGAAGGAGATCTGCAGGTCTGAGGTCCTTCCCTTCCTCTGAATAAAACCCTAAAGGTACCTCCTTGCGTACCGATATGCCTGCTTTACAACAAATATCCACAAGCATGTCACGAACTGAATTGCGCCGAAACTTCACACCAATTTCATTAGAACAATGCACAGCGTGGTCTCCCCATTTGTCCATTTTGGGATTGTTGCAGCTCGAGCAAATGCTACCTTCGGCGAATAAAGGAATAGCAAGCCGGTAACATAACACAGACCGGTACTGACGGTGATTCATTTTTTGCCCCAAGCCCTCAATAGGTATAGTAAACAGAAAATCTTGGGCATGTGGTTCCCGGGTGGAACTAAGAATGGCAACGTGTCTTGAGGTGAGCTTATTATTATTATTATTATTATTATTATTATTATTATTATTATTATTATTATTATTATTATTATTATTATCATTATTATTATTATTGTTATTATTATTATTATTATTATTATTATTATTATTATTATTATTATTATTATTATTATTATTATTATTATTATTATTATTATTATTTGGCAAAGTAAACTTTATATAATGCCAGAAAAATAGTCGAAGCTTACAATATAGGTTCATGAGACTAAGATAATCTTCCCAAACGAAGCTTCTAAGGGCCAAAATTACCCCTTGTCATCCGCTAAGCAAGGAGCGACTTCTTACAATAAAAGGAACAACTCCTACGCACTGAGTACTATAACTATAAACGATTGCTTACAAAAGTGGCTTCAAGGCCAGACATTATAATGCTAACAAAAGCCCAAAATACACACAAGATATTTTGCTACTAAAAAAATTCTCAAGGAAGAAGCATGGCATATATATCATCCATGTCTTACAATGGCAAGAAGCAGAGCTGTTTCACACCACAAGCAGCAGCATAGTTGCATCCAAATGTATACACACTATGCCCAAAACAAGCGAGCCTAAAAAATAATTTGACAGCAGCCACAAATTGACCAGCTTTTCCAAAAGCTCTCAAATAAACACTTACCATGCTTATTTACATGTATCATAATGGTTGCATCAGCATAACCAGCACCAATCAAAATTTGCTAATTAATAGGAGCCCTAAGAGCAGCCATTACAACAGCAAGAGCTTGTAGTGGCAGCATAAAACAACTAGCATCACATTACACATCAATACTATTTATATATCTATACTATTAAATGTATCTACACTATAAGACATTACAAAGACCTAGCAGTCGCTTCCATCCTAAATAGTTGCCTGCTTCATTTTAGTATCCGACATCAAAGGGGAGGGGGTACCAAATATTACTAGGAACGCACATCCCTTACAACGATCATAGTTGCAAGGCTCAATATAACCTCCGCAAAAACAAGGATCCCATGTGAAGCGAGCATCCGAAGACATAGGGAGCAACACTAAGAATAGCTATACTATATCCTCCCAAAGCCATAGAAACAATAATATAGTTCAAAAAATCTAGTAAGAATCTTTCCTTAGGACTAGGATTCTAGGACAACCCATAGACTGAATTTAAAACGCAAAAAAATATCGAACTCAGCTCGAAAACACGCCAAAGAGGCTAACCCCCAAGCCAATACATCCAAATTGTCACTATAAAAGTGACGATTTTGAATCAGTTCTTGGGGGTTTACACAATCAAAACTCTAAAAGACCCTAACAGAGATGGAGCTTTCGACTTCCTCCATTACTAAATCGATAAGTAGAAGGAATACCAACAGTAGGTTATCCTTGAAAACAAAACTGCAGAAAATGCAGTTCATAGAAATTAATCCTTAATTCAATTAGGATTTTAAATTGAACTTGAGTTGTTAAACTCAGTTCGATGATGAATCGCGACTTACTTTCCAAAGACATTTACCAGAGATAATTAAAACGCAATTCATAGAGATATACTCATCCTGATTTCAAGGGCTTTTCCGTGAAGGGCACTTAGCACACTGATCATCTTCTTCCTCGGGGGTGGCCTCTCTCCCATGTGAAGTTTCCGACAAAAGTCGAATCATCGATTTGGTTCTAGTAGAGTAATCTTCAAAGACACCCCATGAAGGTTCGTACTTAAAGTTATAGCGCCTTATGGTGGTTCTTGTAGCCGCCCGTGGGGGAAGAAAAGGACTAACAACTAGGTTGCTAACCTCAAGAGACTTAACTGCACTTGCAATTCATGATAAATGCCAAGGTCAACCAAAATTAGGGTTAACATCGACCGTCTAAAAATCGTACACCAAAACCTAGAGCAAGGAGTGGGGGGACGATTAATTACCAGCAGAGAAACAGAAGAGGGGGACCTCGATTTTGCTCCTGAGGCCTTTAACGGAGGCATGTATTAAGGGTTTATGAACAACTAACTCGAAAACCCCTAATTGGGGTACCAAGATTAACTGGTATTCAACACCAGCTGAGTTGACAGAAGAGGCTAGCACACCGGTGGTCTCATCCTCCTCGAAGGTCGACCTCGCCGCCTGCCTACCATGGCGGGGCAAGGATCGCCCAGCAGGGGATAGTTTCTAAAGAGAAGGAGTATTAATATTTTTTTTTGGCAAAGTAAATCTTATAAAATGCCAGAAAAATAGTCGAAGCTTACAACGGGTCCAACAGACTGAGAGGTCAAGCCAAACGACGCTCCAAGGGACATGCCCCTTGTCATCCGCGAGGTTTGGGAAGACGTCTCCAAAAAAGAAGATAGTATCTCCTAGCTATACAATAACGTTAGATCACTACACCAAAACAATTGACATTCTTTACAATATTATAACTGTGCAAAAAACAAGGGTTTTCTTTCACTGTTCAGATCACAATCTCGAATCAAATCCACCTTCGCCATGGTCCAGAAGTAGCATGGTCTAGAAGGCAGCCACCAAGACCCAAAACCTTTACCTAACCCAGTTTTGCAGACCTTGCACCACTCAAAACTCATGGCTCAAATGCTGCTAGTGTGTAGCTTCAGTATGCAGTTGAAGCTTATAGCAAGCAGCTTAGGTCCAATACATAACCAAAACAAGGCACTCCAATCATATTTCCATAGTAATCAACAACATATAGATATGTCAACAAATACTCAATGCTCCAAGTAGATTTCAGAACATCTTTAGACCAATCATCTTTAACAAAAACCGATGCAGTGGGAGAGACCGGGGTTCTCACAGAGGGATTGATTGCTCCGGGAATAGGCCGATATTCGTAGTTACCATGCTAGGGGAAGGGGGAGCCAATACGGACCCTCTCTCAATACTACTTCCCTTAACAAATCAGGGCAACTAAGAGGCACCATACCCTACAATCAGACAAACTCTCGGACCCATGAATCACCCATACAACCTAATGTCACAGTAGCAGCAATTACCACCCCAAACGCAACCATGTAGTACAGACCAAAAAGCAGAAGCCAATCTATTTCCAAACCAGTTCAACATAGGGTCTGTTAACCTACCCACCAACAGATGCAAGATGACAATGGGTCTGCTTCCCGTTGGACGAGAAAGCAGCCAGCACTGAATGGCAAACCATACATTCAACAACTTGCCTATGTTATTGCAAAAATCCGAGTCATATACATCCAGCAACTTGTTGGACATAGTGAGGTAGCAGTCTTGGTGAGGGAACCTAGCTAAGCAGCAGAACTCCCCTCGCAGCACATTCACACAAGCCAACAAGAGTTTTCTCTTTAATTGAAAGAGATAAAGGAGAAGCAACCACAATTGCTACCCTCAAGAGACAAAACTGCTATAAGCAGTTCATACAAGAGCTAAAAAGCCCAAATCAAGGATCTACCAGCAGCCATTACCTTCGAACACCACCCAAGGTGAGTTGGGGGGTCGAAACAAGAATATTCATGGAATTTAAAACAAACGAATAAACCATGGTACGAATACCGGCTTATGCACCGGAGTCGTGTGAATTTAGTAGTGAAAATCGACCCTTCAGCAGAAATCGATCAGCATCTACAGCCCCTAATTCGATTAGGGTAAAATCACGAGACTAATCGAAATCTCAGATTAGGGTTTGAGAAATTTCGAACTCTCAAATTGGGATTATACTCTTTCGAAATTGAATCTTGATTACAATCCTTAAGCCAGCAGCTTGAATCGAAGTTTCTTTTTAGGGTTTCTTCGTACAACAGTTCGATGATGGCGACTTTAGTTTGGGGACCCTCAACCCCAATTCCTCGCCTTAAGCCTTCATAAGGAAGAAGAAGCACACCCTGCTAGCCCTTCCTCGGTGGTCGACCACGCCTTCTGCGCACCATGGCTGGGCGATTGGAGATCGCCAACAGAAAGCTGATCGTAGAGAGAGAAAGAAGAGACATGGTGGCTCAAAAACTTATTGTATTAATATTAATACTATTATTATTATTATTATTATTATTAATTATTATTATTATTATTATTATTATTATTATTATTATTATTATTATTATTATTATTATTATTATTATTATTATTATTATTTATTAATTTTTTTATAGAAAATGAAATCGTCATTAAACCAAAACAAAACCATACAAACATCAAACGGGAACAACCCTAACCCCCAAAAGTGCATCAGGATGAGATAGGAACCCACCTTCAAGGAACCCACCTTCTGTGTCTTCTTGGTTCGCTCGAATGGGCCTTGGTTTGGTCGAATAATGTATCTTTTGGTACATTTTTCTCCTTTTCAATCTTCGAACAAGCACCGAACGTCTTCCGGGCTTCGCGAGGTCTTCGAGAAAGGCTTGGAATGCTCAGGAATGCCTCGAAATGCTCGTCTCATCTTCGTTTCAGGTGTCGAAGCCTCAAACGCAACGAAAATACCTCGAAATCTCCTCAAAACAACTGGAAATACTTCAACACACCATGGAGACAAGAGCAAGGTAAAATCATGCGCAAAATATGCAAAAGCCAATCGAAAACGCGAGACTCGACACTACAATGAGGATATAAATGTGCTCTAAAACCGAGCACATCAATCGCAAGTGTGCTTATTGTGCATTGAGTTATAGTGTTATTGAGGTATACACTTAGACAATACTTTTGTAATTGTTTTTGTAAAGTAATGTTATTTTCATTCTATGATGTGATGTTGCATATCACTTAAGGCTAAGAAACCTCAAATAATATGAAAGGAGTTAAACTTGGAAATTGAAGATGATTGTGTGACTACCCTATGGCTTTATTACATTGGACTTTGAATTGTTATCACACTACAACAAATTTCACTTTTTGCGACATTCGATTTAGTGGCATTCAAAAATGCCATTGATTCATATTTTTAGTCTAATAAAAATTTGTTCTTATTTTAAATTTTACTATTAAGTGATTTAGCGACACTTTATTTGGTCTTTAGTGGCATATGTAATGTCACTATAGTTTATAGTGACATCTGTAAGAAATGTCATTAGAACCTATGTCGCTAAAAGCTTTAGTGTGACTTTTTATTATGCTGCTAAAAAGATTCTTATAAATGTCACTAATTGCTCTAGATACACTATAAGAAATTTAAAATAGCGACATTTAAATTAAATGTCGCTAAATATATCCCACTAAAAGCAAATTATGTTGTAGTGTCATTATCAATCCTATGACAGTTTTGGATCATTAAGGTCACCATGGGAGTATGCGTACTTTACCTATGACGACCCGAACAGGATGGGCAACGTCTTACGTTGGAGGCTGCCTTGGGATTAGCTCTCCCATGTGTTTTCCTCCGAACTTTGGTAACACTCTGGCGATCAGAACAGGATGGGTAACGGCATGAGTTGGAAAATTGGAAAGTAGAATATGAATTAAAATTGTTAGAGCCTTTGCATGATTGGAGGAACTCATCGCTTGTATGTAACCTATATAATGAACTATATGAAGTCTCTAACGTGTATTAGTTTATGTTCTTTGAGACGTGCAACAATGTTGTCATTCGACAACTAATAGGTTGATTGCAGGTGGGTTTAGAAGAATGAGAAGTGGATATTAGATCCTGTAAATGAACAATCCGTTGAGTTTGATAATTATTAAATGTTCGATGAACTTTAATTTATTATTTTGTTGCAAGTACTTTTTACCTTTTAGACATTAAATATTTTTAGGAGGCCGCTAGGTTCTCGAGTTGTAATGTTTTAAGACTTCCGCTGACTTATATTATTGTTTTATTTAATTATTTCTTTGTCACTAGAATGTCGTCAATCCTAGTATCTGGTTTAACTTAAATGTCCGACATGTAACTTTGAATTCATATTTACATGTGAATATCCGATTCATTTTAATTCTGACTATTACAACTTCAATAGTTTAAAAGTAAAAATCTAAAACTATTTATTAACATTCAATTCAAACTTAATAAAATAGTTTGTGGTTACCTTTATGAGCAAATTCTCCACACTACTTGCAATCCACAAAAAGTAGGGATTTACTTCTACTAACACTACAAAAAAATGCAAAGTTGCGACTACCCAAAACAGTTGCAGTTTAGTTGGTATAGAGTTATACCGTCTAAATTCCGACTAAATCCATCCAGTCGGTTCAGAATGGTCGGTAAATCAATTTAGTAGGAAAACAGTCGGAATTTCCGACTAACTTTGGTTAGTCGGAAAATTAGTCGGAAATTCCGACTATCGTGTTAGTCGAAAATTAGTCGGAAAACACTACTTCAGCAATTTGCACCAAAATTAGGAAAAAAATTTTTAAAATAAATTCCGACCACCTTGCGACCAACCCATTTGGTCGGAAAAAAAAAGGAAAAATTTTTTTTTAAATGTGCCATGTCATGCCTACGTGGCACTCTTACTGGGCTCCCAATCACGCCCCACGTGGCGCCTGCATGTACATTTTGCACAATCAGGACAACAATGTTGCAAGCGAGATTCGAACACGAGACCTCATGGATATGAGGCACATGCACCAACCAGCAAACCAAGAGTAGATTACTGATACTCTAAGCTATGTTATTGAATTTACATTAATAATACTCCTTCTATTTATTATTATTATTATTATTATTATTATTATTATTATTATTATTATAATAATAATATTATTGTTGTTGTTGTTGTTGTTATTATTATTATTATTATTAATATTTAGTATTATTATTATTATTATTATTATTATTATTATTATTATTATTATTATATTATTAGTTGATTAGTATATTATTACTCACATTAGTGCATTCTTCGTATATTATTACTTGTATTAGTATATTGTTATTTGTATTAGTTTATTATATCATTAGTTGTATACTTGCATTATTAGTATTTTTATTAGTTGTATTTGCCAATATTAGTCGTATTAATTATTATTATTAGTCCTCCAAAAAAAAATTACTGTTAGTCGTATTAATTATTATTAGTACTTTATTAATTATTTAGTCGTATTAGTCGTATTAGTTATTATTAGTCGTACAAGTGCATTATTAGTACTTTATTGGTTATTTAGTCCTATTAGTCGTATTAGTTATTATTAGTCGTATTAGTCTATCATCATTATCATGATCATCATTAGTTATATTAGTTTATATTAAGCCATAATTATTAGCACCCCATGTAATTTGACTATCTCTCGAACATAAATTTCATTCAATTGCTTTATCGACCAAGTTGTCTTTACCATATTAAACCGACTAGTACTAGTCAAACCATCAACTATAACCCAAATGGAGATATTACCCCTCCTTGAGCTAGGCAAACCGGCCAAAAATCCATGGAAATGGAATCTTACTTCCAATCATGTACATTTACTGGATACATTAACCGAGCTTCTTTCCTTATGTCTAACTTGTCTCTCTAACAGACTAAAAACATTGATACAAATGCAGCCACATCTTTCTTTAACCCTCTCCACCAAAATGGTTTTCTGATTCCATCTACCATCTTATCTTGGCCTAGATGTATCGAATAAGCACTAGCATGTGCCTTACAAAGGATTTCATTTCTTAACTCCGCATCTTTTGGAACACATAGCCTGTTTTTGAACTTTTAACCACTGATTTTCCTTATATCAAAACTTAGTAGTCTCTAGCCCGTAACATCAATTCTACCAAGTATAGATCTCCAAGTTGCTTCATCACAATCCTACCCTGAAGTCACAATTCAGTACCCATCTTCTGGATATCTAACCACAACTCTCTCGGAAACCTTCCCATGGAATTCGACCAAACACGATGCCTTCGACTTGAAGCGTCTGCAACCTGATTCACTTTACCAGGATAGTAAAGAATCTTAGTCTCATAAACCTTAATAAGCTCAAGCCACTGCCTCTCTCCCATATTCAATTCCTTCTGGGTAAATATGTACTTCAAAATTTTGTGATCTATGAAAATCTTACAAGGAGTTCCAAATAAAAAATGGCACCGTAAATTTAAAGCAAACACTACAACAACAAACTTTAAATCATGAACTGGGTTCTTTTCATTAATATTCAATTGTCTACTTTCATAAGCCATTACCTTGCCCTTCTGCATTAGGATACACCCTAAACCTTCCTTGGATGCGTAAAAGAATATCTCAAACTCTTTCACGTTGTCTGGTAAAGCTAACACTGTAGTGCTTGTCAATCATCTCTTTAAATCCGAGAAAGCTTCCTTATATTTAGATGTCCACTCAAACTTCTTATCCTTGCACACCAACATGTAATTGGTCGAACAATACTTGCAAAGTTCTCCACAAACAACCTGTAATAACTTTCCAACCCCATGAAACTTCTAACCTCATGCACATTTCTAGGCGCAGGCCAATCAAAAATTACTTTCACTTTCTCGGGATAAACTGAAATCGCACTTTAGAAACTACATGAACTACAAATGAAAAATGATCGACCCAAAACACACACTTATCTAGGTTCTCTTTAAAACATCGCTACATGAGCTCCATAAATGCAGCAGGCGCATCAGTCAAACCGAACGGCATAACTACAAACACATAGTGACCATATCGAGTCTTCAATGCTGTCTTTTATATATGTGACTCCGCTATTCTCAGCTAATGATACCCGATCTAAGATTAATCTTAGAACAGACCCTTGCACCTCTCCGTTGAACAAAGAGATCATCAATGCTTGGTAAAAGATATCAGTTTTTCACTGTTACTTTATATTGAACTCTCGATAGTCAATGCACTATCTCATCGAACCATCTTTCTTCTTAATAAATAATATCGGAGCACCCCATGGAGATATACTAGGTCTAATGTACCCTTTTTGCAGAAGTTCATTAAGTTATTTCTTCAATTCTTTAACATGGAAGTCAACTATTCCATTAGGAGGAAAACCACATAGATACGTCGGAAATACATCGACATACTCAGAAATATTTAGAACATCATTAAATCCTCCTTCTCCCCAACATTCTCACCCAAAACATAAGACAAATACTCAAGCTCTTCCTGACAACTCTCATCGAGACTTTTACAAATTTATAACAACCTTTGACTAGGTATAACCTCTGTATCCTTAAAAGTTACACAATTCCCATTAGTCAACCTAAAACTTATCGTCCTTTTTCAATAATAGATCTACACATTGTAGCATTTAACCAATCCATACCCAAAATGACATCGAAATCACCAAACTCGAACCCAAATCCATGAATAAAATCTTTCGAGAAATTTTTAAAATGGCAGTTTTTATAAAGTTTGTTACAAGAAATTGCGAACCATTAGAAATTCCAACTTTTAAATTTAGTTTTTCAAAACTAGGGGAGATTTTAGTTTTGTGAATTGTTTACCCTTATCCTTAGTTTTTCAAAAATAGGTCTGCACTTGTTTACCCTAATCCTTATAGAAATTTTATTTCTTCTCTTGAACTCTCTCTTGTTCTAAAGCACTATCAAGCAAATCATAGAAGTCTCTATACTTAGTTACATACTTTTGCGAATTCAGGTTTAACCCCTCCAAAAATTGAGAAGCTTTCATTCGGTCATTTGCCACAAATTATGGTGCAAACATAGACAACTTCATAAATCTAGTTGAATACTCTAGTACAGTCATCATATCCTGGGTGAACATAAGAAACTCCCTTTCCTTTCTCCTTTATAGGGAGATCGGATAAAATCTGGTCCTTAACCTTACTAAGAATTCTTCCCAAGTCAATCCAATATTATGATCTCTCTTAGCTTTTACAGTTTTCTACCACAAGTTACCAGTTCCCTCCAAGTAAAAAGATGTAATTTTCAACATAAGATCTCTCGGACAGTTAACAACGTCTAAGATTTTCTCTATTTGATCAACTCAATGTTCTAACTTTACTAGATCTGACTCACCATCATAAGAAGGGGGTTTATGTCCTCCCAGCATTAGTTTCTTAGTCTAGCTCACCTTTACGCTTCTGGTTTCAAGGATCTGAAGTAACCTCTCGTTTGTTTCCTCTAACTTCTAATTTTGGCATTCACACCAACATTCTCTGTCTTGTTAAGCAAAAGACGACCACGCCTTTGGACATTCTATTTTCTCTATAAACAAATAGAAAATGTAGCAATCACTTATAAATTCTACTCATAGCATGATAACATAAACTTTAAGCATTACTAATAATCGTTTCGTCTAATAGGGTCGAACTCATCTACACACATTATTACTAACTTCACATTCTTTGTCGTTAAAACAACAGTCTAGGGATTTATCAATCACATAAAACCAAGAAGCAAATAGCAAATAATATCCACAAACTTGATTTGGACTGGATAACACAACTCTCTCATATTTTAAAATTTACTTTTATATTCTTTTCAAAACTTTTGCTCTCATACCAATTGAAACAGCTCAAACTAGAAGAATGGTATAATTATACTGTCTACTAACACAGCGGAACACTTATTGATGTTTGAACTAAATGTAACCTATGATTCGACGATTATAGCACACTAATATCAAAATTAACGAACACTTTTTACAAACTTAACTTAAATTTAATTAATTTCAAAATATTTCTAAAACTTTAGAGTCTTAATTTATAATACCAATCTAAGAAAACGTTTACATAGGAGGAAGGAAACGAAGGCTAGTTCCTAGCAAGTGTAGGCTATCAACCAAAATCAAAAGGGAGTGATGATAAAATGTAAATCTTTGCCGCGTAGGTAGCACATAATAATCATGAACATAACCTCCATGACCAAGCTACCCTGAAAGGTTGATCTACTTTCACAAGAGTACGCCCCCATCAAAAGCAATCAACAATAATAATTATTGAGTAACCCAACAAACGATATAATATTGTAAATCATTCAAAAGTTTCAATTATTTTTTCCTTTTGTAACCTTTTTCAAATCAGATTATATTAAAACACAAGAAAAATATTGAAGAGTACTTTTGTTAATAAACCGAACATGGCCAATAACTACACAAGCTCAAAGCTAACATTTTAGGTAACTCTTCATCATTACATTTACTAAAGCATCAAAAACATTACTTTAAAAGAATATGCAAACCTAATAATTTTGAAAATTAAAATCGGAATTATTTAGTGACCACCAAAAGTACGCATGATCTAACATTTTACTAATCGGATGATCTTCATAACCTACATGGCTCTTGAAATAACTAAACGAGATCCGGGCTCGAGGCTGATCCTAAAAGCATATACCTGGATAGATTTAAGGTTTTCACACAAAATCGAATACATAGTATCCATTATCCAATTCCCAAAACGACGAACATGTATAATGTCTAATACTAAAAAAATTTTAAGTAAAACATGCTTTTGTAATCTCTTTAAATACAATGTTAAGATACTTTATTTTATTCAATACAATTTCCATATCATGATTAAATTTTCTTTAAAATCATTTTACAATATTAATAATATTATTACATAAAAAAAAGCAATCAATAATCAGTCAGAATCCCCATCGACTCATCATATACTGCACATGTAAAAGCTTGAGTTATCATCATTGGAGTTTAAATTCCAATACCCAGTTTGATTCAAACCCAAATAATATCAACTAACCAAATAAGAACCAACAACTAAATGATACTATTCTATAACACCCAATTGAAAAGTTTTTCATAAAACCGAAGTAATAACACCTATTAAAGGTTTAAATATCAATCTCGAGTCCATACTAAAGTTTACACATAAACCCGAGCAATACCCAAGCATAGTAACAACATTGCACTCTTTTAACCACTTTTATGAAGATACATTCTCACTCAAAGGCTTATACATAAAATGTCAATTAATATTTTTTAGTGATTTCAATTTTATGATAAACTACACTTTCGTACGCTTATAACAACTATAAGTTTGCCTAAATCCAATTCCGAACGAAGAAGATATCGCGTTTACAAAACGGGGCAGAAACCTACCATCTACTGTCTTCAGCTACATGATGTGCTCATTCAAAAATTCATGTGCTAGTTCGAGCACAACCTTCTAGACCCTACTGACTACTTTTAATCTAGCCAACTGACTAAAACAGCATAGAGTGCTTGTTCGAGCAATTCATGTGCTCGTTCGAGTACATCCTTCAAACCCTACTGTTTACTTTTGATCTTAGTACTCATTAAAGGCAATACTATCCTCAGTCACATATACCTATTAATCTATTCATAGAATTCCATCTCAACACACACTCACAACGCATAGACTTGAATGATGTACACAAGACACGAAGTATATTCCATCTCTAAACACACTTAAATTGCATAGACTTGAATGATGCACACATGACACTAATTACTTCAATAATTTAAAATTAAAAACTTAAAATCATTTATAAACAGTCAATTTAAACTTAACTTACCTGAATAGTTTGTGGTTACCTGTATGAGGAAATTCTCCACACTACTTGCTATCCACCAAAAATAAGGATTTACTTCTCCTAAACCACTAAAAGAGCTTTTACCAAAAGAAGATTCTACCAAAAAGCCCTAATAGCTCAACAAATCAATGTCAATTGATTGTTCTTTAAGCTTAATTAACATACACATAATCAAAAGGAAAATGGGGGTGTTTAGAACTTACTTTAACATGAAAAGGATGGACGTTGATGATGAAGATGCTAACTACTTGGGCTCTTCCATTCCACCAACATCTAAAAAATCTAAGATGAACTTCAATTAGGTTTCATACTCCTTATTAATTTTGTAGAGATTGAAAGTATGAGAGAATGAATGTAGAATTCAGATTTTTAGTGGCTTGCTCACTTGGAGAAAAGATTAAAGTCGTGTTTTAGTTTACTTGTGCGATAGGAGAAGGGAAATTCTGAACTTGGGATTACATGTAGACTTGGAGAAGGTGGAAATTCAGAATTTTGATTGTAGAATTGATGTCAATTATGGTGGGTATGGCTTTTTGCATTACACATGTATAAGAGGAAGGAAAGCGATAGAGTGTTGGGTCAGTATTGTATTGAGGTGGCAACTCTTACCCACTGATAAAGCTTAAATTTTATAAAATACCTATATTTTTGTTGTATAATTTATTTTCCCCTAAATAAAGAAAAAGGATACCTAAAACTTTGTAAAATTTTATTTGAAAATGACAAACTCATTTCACTTATTAAAATAATGATTTCTAATGAAGACGTTTTTATAATTGTTTCAATAACATCCTTCTTGAAGACTTGTGTAACTTAATGCTCAAGACACCTAATGATTAAGTATATAGCTATTGAAAGATTTCTACTTTAAAGTTTAAAGTCTTGTGAATCATTTATATAAAGAGTTGGTCTTCAGAGAACAAGACACATAAACCTAACATCACAAACACTCTTAAATGTTCATACCCAAACATGAAAAGATTTATATGTGCGAAATTATAGAAGACAAAATAGAATTTTTACTCTTTGTCATTCCAAGAGAAGAAAACCTCTCTTAAATACAAGCTATTACTAGCAAAATATGGTTACAGAATATTTTACATATAATAAAGCTCCTAAATATATGTAATAATCTCCTAAAAATATGCTTAAGATATTGCATTCCTAAATATGTACGTAGAGAATATTCCATATGATACAATAAGATATATACAACCTTATAGGAGAATTTAATGCTCTCAAGTTGAGCATAATGGTTGTGAATGCTCAACTTGTGAAGGAGAAAAGAGAATTATGGTTCGCCAAGTGCTTTTGTGAAAATATCTCCTAATTGTAGATCAATACGTATCATCATCATACCCAGTGTATCCTATTCAAAGAAAACTATGATCAAGGTCTGGGGAGGGAAGAACGATGGCAGGCTCATAGTCTCCGGCTCGAGAACGATCTTCTAGAGAGAGAAACCTGCAATTGACAAAAGGATAAAAGCATATGCACAAATACAAAGATACGATTAAAGAAAAGGTAAAATGTGACAAAAAGGAAAAGAGCAATGATGAAAGAGGGGTAAAAGGGGCAGGTTTAGTAATCTAGGACGTGGGTAAGGGGCAGGTTTAGTAATCTTGGAGAAGTTAAGTTCATGCATATCTTTTTTGATTTGTTCCTCCCACGTTCTTCTAGGTCTTCCTCGACTTCGCTTGCCCTTCACTATAAAGCATTCAATCCTTCTTACAGAGGCGTCATGTGTCTTTCTCTACACATGCCCAAACCATCTCAACTTGTTCTCTCGCGTCTTTGCGGAGATAGGTGCAACCCCTAACGTTTTACTAAACTTATGGTTTCTTATCTTTTCCAACATAGTCTTACCACACATCCACCTCAACATACGCATCTCTGTTACTTCCATCCTTTGTTCGAAAGCCTTCTTTACGGGCCAACATTCTGTCCCATATAACAAAGCCGGCCTAATCACAACGCGGTAGAATTACCTTTTAATCTCCGCATGATCTTTTTATCACAAAGCACCCCAGTTGCTGCTCGCCACTTAAGCCAACCATGATCAATGCGTATATGAGAGGTCTAAATAGTGCCATTAAGAATTTCATCCCTAACCCAGAGACAATCAATCTCAAAATGCTTTGTTCTTTCGTGAAACACAAGATTGGCAGCAATATGAAGAGAGACTTGATTATTACAATACAATTGTATTGGTGGAAGATCAGAAGTACCAAGACAGAATAGAAAAGACTCTCAACTATTTTAACTCACAAGTAATAGTAGCCATGGATCGATATTCAACTTCGATAGAGGAGCGAGAGACGAATGGTTTCTTCTTAGTTTTCCAAGGGATGGGAGAGGACCCGAGAAGAACAAAATTTCTAGGAAAAGAACGACGACTCAAAGGACAACCTGCATAATCAATATTACATAAACCATGCAGTTGACCAGGACAACCTTTACAATACCGTAGAACTCATAATGCAGCTTCCCAATGTGTGTGGTGCGTGGTGCACCCATAGATGGAGCCTGAATATAGACCGAATAACGTAAGTTCGGACGTGTAATTGTAAGGTGTATTAAATGACCAATGAGTTATCCAAATTTTTCTAGTTAAGAAAATAAATCTCCCTGACTACGAGCAAGATTATGATTTTGTTCCATCAGGGTATTTGTCGGTTTAGCACCGAATAGACTAACCTCACTAATGATGTCAACAGGCTTTTATTGTGTAACAAATAATCCTTTCTCACCGTGTGATATGTTAAGACCTAGAAAATATTTAAGAATGCCAAGATCCTTCATGTGGAAACACTCATTAAGATATTTCTTGAAATTTAGAATGGCATCATAAGAGGATCCAATGTTGATGAGATCATCAACATAAACAAGAACGTGAAGGGAAACATTTCCTTTGATATAACGGAACAAAGACTAATACGCCTAGGATTGGCGAAAAACAAATTTCTTTAGGGCCAAAGATAGTTTGGAGAACTATTGTCGAGGTGCTTGGCGAAGACCATGAATAGATTTTTGAAGACCATAAACTTGATTTGTGGTAGTCAAATGCAACCCCGGTAGAGGTCTCATATAAACTTCTTCATCAAGATCCCTATGGAGAAAGGCATTGTGAACAATTTGATGAAGTTCCCAATTTCGTGCTGCAGCAACAATTTAAAGTAAACAAATAGTGACCATTTTGGTAATGGGAGCAAATGTCTCATTAAAATCAACTCTTGACATTTGGTTCATGACTTGAGGTGATAGCTGCTAAAATTATTTGTGTCGTATAGAAAAGTTATCATAATTCACAAAACAAGATATAGGAAAAGGAGTACTTAAGGACCGCGTCCTTGGAGAAGCTGAAATTATTGTCGTACCAAGGATGGGAAGAAGTTGTACAGTGTTTGTTAAGTACCCTTTGAGACGATTGGATGATTGATTTATCCTTTTCTTTTCCTAAAGGTTGGGAACTAGAAGTGGCGAGAGCAATGCTTTTTGTTAAAGGCAAAGAATCAACTTTATTACTAGGTAACAAGGGATTAATAGGTGGAAGATGAGGATCAAGCAATATTGTGTTGATTGGTTGGGAATTTTGTGGTTCATTAATCTCTGTGGTTTGGTATACTCGGTTCTGTGTGGGCATTATAGAGAAGAATGAGAGAGATCCATTAGAGGGTGTGCATCAAAATGCTTAGGATTAGTCGCTAAAGGTTGATTAACAATGCTTTTAGATTGAGGTTGATTAAAAGGAAAAATATGCTCATAAAATAGAACATCTCTAGACACAAAGTATGTCTTGTCTCTAAGTCATTTAAGAACCATCCCTTTGTACCAAATTGATAACCAACAACTAAGCACTTACGTGAGTGACATCCAAATTTCTCTTTATAGGAGGTCTATTATTTGCATAAAAGAGGCACGCAAACGTACGAATAACAGAAAATTTAGGATTTTTACCAAAAAGATGTTCATGTGGAGATTTATTTTAACAGATGTCGGGGTGCAATTTGTTAAGTATGCAGCAGTGGTAACACATTCACCCTAAAAATCCACTTGTAAACTTGAAAACGTAGAGCTCTAGAAATATGTTGATGGTTACACTCAATAGGACCATTTTGCTGAGGGGTATTACACAAAGTTTGATGTAAAATCCCATTTGTGGTATAGAAGCGGTGTAAAGAAGTAAATGCTAGGCCATTATCACTCCTCAGATTATTACGCGTTCATTTAATTGAGTTTCGAACATAGCATAAAAATATTTCATTAATTGCTAACTTCACTTTTAACAGACATTAAATAGACCCACACAGCACGAGAAAAATCATTAACAATTGTAAGAAAATAATATGCGCCACAACTAGAAGAATTTGTATAATCACCCCAAATATCAGAATGGATTAAATTAAATAAATCATATTCTTTATTGTCACTAAGTTAGAAAGTACTTATAGTTTGATGAGCCCGTAAGCATATATCACAAGGATAAAGAGACTTGTGCAAAACATGTGAGTTTTCATTATTGAAATAAAAGGAAGTAAAGACATTTTCAAGAAGGATGCCCAAGTCGTTGGAGACAAAGCTCATGCGTGCTCAAGGTAGTCGTCTAATAGGCCTTAATGGTGTTTGTGGATTTGAACCAATACACCCCACCGTCACATTGTTCACGCGCATTAATCATGCTCCTTAAATGCGGTCCTGTATGATACAAAGCTTGTAAGTAAATGTGATATTATAGAAAGAGGTAGTAAGCAATTAAAAGACAAGAAGTAAGTTGCAAGTCAATTCCGGGATATATAAAACATTGCTGAGATGTAAAGAATAACTTAATACAATTGTGCCTATTGAGTGGCTATAGCTTGTGTTCAATAAGATCAGTAAACAAAAATTTGTTCCCACTCATATGATGACAGCAACCTGAATCTATTATCTATCGAATGAAATAGTTCTTACCATCATGCTTAGAAACCGAAGTATTATTTGCAATATTAGAAAAATATTTTCATTGAATGTTGCTATGTACTAATTCACGATCATCATCTCTAAAGGTAAATATAGGATTGCTCGAAGATACATAACGCACAGCATGAGCTACTGGTGTGTTATGGTCACCACGACTGCTGGTAGTCCTAAGACCAGCCAGTGATCCACGTTTGCAATTAGAACCTTGTTGTCCTCGTGCCACTACTTGGTTTTCAACATACCACCACTCCGAATATCCAAGAAGTTTAAAGCAATGTTTTTGTAAATTTTTTAAAACTTATTTTTTAAACTATTTGGATATATAAGTTCCTCCCTAAACTAATTTGAAAAATAAGCTTCTATTGAAATCGCTGGTCTTGACAGCATTTCTACCCTATTGGGCTGGGGACTGGGTTTTATATGTTAAGAGAAATCATTGTCGAGAACAGCGTTCTGATCATCTATTTTTGCTGATGTAATTATTTTTTTTGTTTTTTCTTATATGGAATACTCAGGATCGAGAATCTATCAAGATCAAGGATAGCCTGAATACTTGAAATTCATCCATGAATGCTTGGTTTGCGAAAGAAGACAGCTATCCTCAGCACTACGATTAGCTAGTATCTCCATGACAAATTCATGGTGTTTGTTGAAAATTGCTTAACAAATTCATGGTGTTTGTTGAAAATTTTCCAAACCCAGATTTCTTCTTCATTGTATCAATAAAACCCTTTAATTGATAACCATAATATAATGGATTAAATGCTCTTGTTCCTTCTGATTTTGTTGGTGAGAAGAGTACGTCCTTGGTCATCTTTGAAAACAGCACCCTGCCCTTGTATGCATCCCGAACCCACATGGGCGTCAAATTTGAGTTTAATCCAACCATTATTAGGGGCTGCCATGACGCAAATGTATACACTCTCGGGCGTGGGACATCGTGAACTTTCTGCGCATAAATCTTGTAATCACTCAAAATCTTGCCATTGAAGTAGATAACGAAAGAAGATCACAGTGGGAATTCTCCATGACAGCCTTGTTTTGACCCATCCAACATGCCCACAGAGAAGCACAAATATTGGACAATTCATCCTTTAAAGTGAAAACAATTCAGCCAAAGAATACAAGAAAATGTTTCTGTTATTGATTGAAAAATTAAGAATTACCAAAACTTAACCCCTCCTTATATAGATAATAAGGTAATAAAGCTTGTTACACAATCTGTTATGAACATGACAGCTGTCCTAAACTAGAACAAACTAACATACATGTATAAGACTTAATAAAATAAAACATTAAGTATTCACCCGTGTACAAACAAACTACACAACTATCAAAGCACTGAGATATACTTCTCCCACTGATATGCTTTTGTTGCTGATTGCTAAGTTGCTTGTTGTGTGCTCTACTAAATTGCTCACACCTGATTTGCATAAACACAACAAATTAATACACATATCTCAACATGAAGAGTGGGCGTGCACTTATAAGAATAGATTTTCAAAAGTATCCTGAGGAGCATCATTGAGAAGAGAACAAAAGAGAGAAGCCAACCAAACATCTCGAGCATCGGCACATTCTAGTAGAGCATGACATAGAGATTCATCACCTTCTCTACATCGCGTAAATATCGCAGAGCAATGCATGTGTCTCCTAAAACACCATGAATATCGCATAGCATGACATAGAGATTCATGACCTTGAGCTTGATAAATTCTCGATCCATAGTATTCCATATAAGAAAAAAAAATTACATCAGCTGAAATCGTTGATAAGAACAGCGATTTTCGTCATCAATTGCAATTTGCTTGAGCAACAAAATTGCTAGGGGTGTTCAAAAAAACCCGACCCGGTTGACCCGACCCGCTGACCCACAACTTAAATGGCGGGTCAATTCATTCAAAAAAATAAATGTTGCGACCCGCCTTAACCGGGTCGGGTCATGGGCCGCAAAAAAAATTAATCGGGTACCTGTCGACCTGATTATTAGAGATTTTTACAGTAAGTCTTTTTATTTTTGTAGTAGTGACTCCAAGCTCTTATTCTAATTTCTAATTTTTACAGTAAGTCTTTTTATTTGAGATTAATTTCTTATTTTTATTTTTGTTCTTAGTTGTATTTTCTGATTTCGTTTTAGTAGATTTCGACATTGTTTATTTTTTTATTTTTTATTCTTAATCTTATTTTCTTTGCAACTTTTTCAAGATAATTTTGGCTATTAATGAAAACCTCGTTCCGATGTGTTGTTAGTAACTTTTCATGCTAATCTTTCACAAATTCAATCGGGTACATGTGTCCAGACACGATTTATCTGGGTACCTGATATCCGGATACCCGGATAAATCGGGCCGGGACACGGTCGTTAAAATAGGTACCCGATTAACCGGGTACACGGCTTTCCGGGTACCCGAAATGTCGGGTACCCGGTTATGAGCACCCCTAAACATCGCTGTTGGGAACAGCGATTTCCCTTAAGTCATAAAACGCTGTTCACGACAGCGATTTGTCTTAACATGTAAAACCCAGTCTCAAGCCCAATAAACAGATTAATGCTGTTAAGGCCAGCGATTTCAGTAGAAGCTTATTTGTCAAATTAGTTTGGGGAGGAACTTATATATTGATAAGTGCAATTATTTGCACTAATCGTTTGTATCTTTATGCTCTTTTGCGGTGTTTTGAAGGAGATTCGGGGTCATTTCGTTCGGTTTCACTATATTTCGGTATCTCATGGTCAAAGTTTGGGAAGATGGGTTATTTTGAAGTTTTGAGTTGTTTTTATGGGATTTCGGTGCTAATCGTGTCTACAGGGTTGAAAGATCGAGTCAAGCTATCAATCGAACCAAGTCACGACCAAAGAAACAAGCTCAAGAAAGTAAACAAGTTCAGAGGCAAAAAGCCGAGTCGGCTGAGGTATCACAACAAGCCTCGGCGACTCGGCTAAACAATGCAGAATGTTCAATTGTTCCAGAGGGAAACCGTCGACTCGGCGACGAGGGAAAAAAACGAACCGCCGACTCGGCGGTCTTCGATTCAAAATTCAGTGGTTTTCCAGAGGGTATTCGCCGACTCGGCTATGGGGTATTCAAACTGATCGCCGACTCGGCGAAATTGGCTGACAAAATCATAGATCTTCCAGAGAGTAAAAGCCGAGTCGGCTGTGGAGCAGATCAAGTGAGCGCCGACTCGACGCATGTTTAATTGAGCTCTTAATCGCGTTTTAACCTGGGTTTTCTTTGGGCCTAGGGTTAATTACCCTAATTAGTATAAATAAGCTCCTTAATCCTGCTGAGCACTCTCTTCTTCCTCCCTTCAACTTTACTTAGTTTTTGCTTAATCTTCCATTAATCTAGCTTTAAATTTCATTTTAGTTTTATTTTACTTTGTCAAGAACATCAATCTAGCCTTTAGTATTCAATCTTCCTTCAAGTTTGTAAGTTTATTTTCTTCTTTTGCTTTTGGATTATTGTATTAGTTTAAGTTTTATTAGTTGAACATTAATCTCTAGTTTGAATCATCCTTTAATAATAATTTCTTTTTCTCCATTATTGCTTAGTATTCATTGTTATTGCTATTAAGTAGTTCATTATTGCTCATTCCATTTCATCATCTTATTCATTGTCATTTATGTTTAGAATTAAATTTGAATTGATATTTATTGCATTTACCATGTCTAGTGAGTAGATCCATTTTCTAGGGTTAGGGTTTGAACCTATTAGTTGAGCATGAATTGATTCTTGGATGTGTCTATGAAACTATGGATTAAAGTGATTAAATTGTGCTAATTAACCCTAAATTAAATATGCTTTGTCGAACCATTCAATAGAACTAGCGTGTGAGATTGTGATCGCCTTTGCTTTAGGGTAAACTTTAGTTAAATTCTTATTAATTCGTTCAATAAAGTTAACGCGTGAGAATTGAATTAATAGGGTCTAAATCTAATAGTTAATCAACAGAGCGAAAGTTTGAGCTTAACAAGATCAAGTTTAATCACACAATTAATCCTACACTTCATAGACACTAATGAGAATTGGATCATGCAAGACTTTAGGGGATGCCCGACACCCTAGATCTCATTATCATATAGTTAAACCACATTTTAATTATCGCATTTGTAGTTGTTAGTCCAAACCAATCAATCATTTTTATTCCCTTAGCAATCTAATCAACTCAAATCGTAAAGTCCATTGTCCCAAGCTTCCTTGTGTTCGACCCGCGACTACACGTATATTGTGCGCTTGCGGTTAAATAAAATTTGCACATCAAGTTTTTGGCGCCGTTGCCGGGGAGGCGTCGGACAATTGATTTGTTGGTTTTTGTTGACTATTTTGCTTTTCTTGTTTGCCCCCTCCCCAGATCTTACACTTGCTTTGGTTTCTTTGTTGAATGACCAGGAGGTCCCGATCTCTTGAACATTTTGATCCTGAAATCGAAGCTACAGATCGCCGACTTAACGCCCTTAGAAGGCGAGCTAGAGAAGAGGAGGTAAGACAGGTAAGACAGGTAACAATGGCGGCCCAAAACAATGATAATAATGCTAACAATAATTTCGGCCGCATGGGTGCGCCTTCGCTCACCCTAAGTTCCATTCCTTGTATTGTTAAGCCAAATTTTGGTGTAGATAACTTCGAACTGAGACCTCATCTCATCCAGATGATTGAACGGAATCAGTTTGGAGGGCACCCTTCCCATGATCATATTTCTGACTTTGTGGAGAGGTGTGATACTATCACCCAAAAGGATTTAAATGAAGATGCTGTACGGCTAAGGTTTTTCCTTTCAGTTTGAGGGATAAGGCCAAGGCCTGGCTTAAGTCTGAACCTGCAGGGATATACCGGACCTGGGAGGAGTTGGCTAATGCATTTTTGGCCAAGTTCTATCCTCCTAGGAAGACATCGCAGATAAGGACGCAGCTGCAGACCTTTAAGCAGTTGCCCTTCGAGTCGTTTCACGAGGCCTGGGAGAGGTTTAAAGACCTTTTATTGAGTTGCCCTCATCACCAAATCCCAGATTGGTTGCTTGCCCAATCCTTTTATGTAGGATTGCATGATGAGCACAAGTCCTCGGTGAATGCAGCTTGCAATGGTGACATGGACTCTAAGTCACCACAAGAGGTCTTGAGACTGTTTGAGACCATGGCCAAGAATAGCTTTTCTTGGAGTAGTGAAAGAGATCGCACAACACAAAAGGATTCCACAGATAGTGAGGCTATCAAGGCCCTCACGAGACAGATGGCCGCTCTATCCGAGCAAATGGCCAAGGTAAGTATGGTAAGTGGTAATTCTAGCTCTTCAGTGAATAATATTTCTATGTGCGATACTTGTGACGTTTCCGGTCATTGTTCTAGTGCATGCCCCCACGTTTACGAGGAGGCAAACGCTGTGTATGGTAGACCGGCAAACGACTGTTGTTGCTGGTGATGCTAAGTCTAAGTCTAGAGTCACGGACCTTCTAATTAAGCATGTGCCTTTTCCTCAGAAATTAGCACAAGCTAAATTAGAAAAGAAATATGGGAAATTCTTAAAGCTTTTAAAAGATGTGTCTATAGAAATTCCTTTCTTAGATGCAATTTCTGAGATTCCTGCGTTTCCCAAATTTCTTAAGTCCATTATGTCGCAGAGTAAGAAGCTTGATGATGTTATCCAGGTGTCTAAGGAGGTGAATGTGAATGCTTTTATGATTGGTAATTTGCCTCCTAAGCTAAAGGATCCCGGTAGTTTCAGTATACCTGTTACGATTGGGAACCTTACAGTAGACCGAGCTCTGTGTGACCTAGGTGCTAGTGTCAGTTTGATGCCCTATTCTATGTATAAGAGACTTAGGCATGTTAATGAGTTGTCCCCCACCAGGATGACCTTGCAGCTTGCTGATCGCCGCATTGTCTATCCTAAGGGCATCTTGTATGATGTTGACCTGAGAGTAGGTAAGCTGACCGTACCTTGTGACTTTGTCATCATGGACATACCCGAGGATGCTAAGACTCCCATCATTCTTGGTAGACCTTGTCTAGCTACGGCTAGTACCTTGATTGATGTAGCTAAGGGTAAGTTAGTGATGAGTGTGGGGGAGGATAAGGTTGAGTTTGCTATTCATGATGCTTTGAAGTCCCCAATCCCCAGTGAGTCTATATGTCAGCTTGAGTTTGCAGATGATGTGTTTGATGATCTCGATACAGCCCATGAGATAGATGCCCTACCTTCCTTCCTTGAAGGAAATGGGGGCGATCCCGCAGAGATAATGGGCTGGAATGACTCTTTAGAGGGTCAAGCTGATGATGACTGTGTTTTGTCTGATGATGTTTTACAGGTTGCTGAGGTTGAGCAGGAGAAGAAGGATGAGAAGGAGGGTCCCACACCCCCTCAGGTAGAAATGAAACCTCTTCCCTCTCATTTGGAGTATGCTTTTCTTGGTGACGGTTCTACTTACCCTATTATTGTCAGTAGTGATCTCAATGTTAGTGAGCTAGACCGGTTGGTCAATTTGGTTAGGAAATATCGGAAAGCCATTGGGTACACGATTGACGATATCAAGGGTATTAGTCCGTCTATTGTTACTCACCGCATTAATGTTGATCCTGATGTTACTCCTTCCATAGAGGGAAAGGGCGACTCAATCCCAATATGAAGGAGGTTGTTAAGAAAGAGGTGCTAAAATTGCTTAATGCTGGGATCATCTACCCTATCTCTGATAGTAAGTGGGTATCCCCAGTACAGGTTGTCCCTAAAAAAGGAGGTGTGACTGTTGTTGAAAATGATAAAAATGAGTTGATCCCGACCCGAACAGTCACAGGGTGGCGCATGTGCATTGATTATAGGAAGTTGAACAAAGCCACCCAAAAAGACCATTACCCCATCCCCTTCATAGACCAAATGTTGGAACGGTTGGCTAAGCACTCCCATTTTTGTTATTTGGATGGATACTCTGGATTCTTCCAGATCCCTGTTCATCCAGATGATAGGGAGAAGACCACATTCACATGTCCCTATGGTACCTTTGCATATCGAAGGATGCCATTTGGATTATGTAATGCTCCTGCCACCTTCCAGCGCTGCATGATGAGCATTTTTTCTGAGTATATTGAGCATTGCATGGAGGTTTTCATAGACGACTTCTCTGTATATGGCGACTCTTTCGATGATTGCTTAGCCAATCTGGAGAAAGTGCTTGCTAGATGCGAAGAAGTCAACCTAGTCCTCAACTGGGAAAAGTGTCATTTTATGGTTCGACAGGGTATAGTCTTGGGTCATCTTGTGTCTAGTCGAGGTATTGAGGTCGATAAGGCCAAAGTCGAGGTTATAGAGAAACTACCCCCTCCAGTTAATGCGAAGGGAATCCGTAGTTTTCTTGGGCATGCAGGTTTCTATAGGAGGTTCATACCGGACTTTTCTAAGGTTGCCCGACCTTTGACTGAGCTTTTGGCCAACGATGTACCTTTTGTTTTCACTGACGCTTGTTTAGCTGCTTTTGAGAAATTTAAACAGGCTTTGACTACGGCACCGGTTATCCAACCTCCCGATTACAACCTGCCCTTTGAGTTGATGTGTGATGCTAGTGACTATGATGTGGGGGCAGTGTTGGGACAACGTAAGGATGGTAAGTTGATGCCATCTATTACGCGAGTAAGACCTTGAATGAGGCACAGGTAAATTATGCAACCACCGAGAAAGAGCTTCTGGCAATGGTATATGCGCTAGAGAAGTTTAGATCCTATCTCATAGGGTCTAAGATTATTGTTTATAGTGACCACTCTGCTCTTAAGTTTTTGTTTAGTAAGAAAGATGCTAAGGCGAGACTAATTCGGTGGATTTTGTTGTTACAAGAGTCTGATTTGCAGATTGTTGATAAGAAAGGAGCAGAGAATTCAGTGGCTGATCATCTGTCCAGACTTGTATTGGATGAGGTGTCAGGTACGCCTGACATTGATGATTCCTTCCCTGATGATCAGTTAATGGTTCTCGCAGATGCTGGTGATGCTCCTTGGTTCGCAGAAATAGCGAACTATCTAGCCATGGGTGTGCAGCCCTCTGGGTTGAATGCATACCAAAGGAAGAAGTTTTACCATGACGTCCGCTAATACTTTTGGGACGATCCTTTGTTGTTCAGGGCATGTGCAGATGGCATTCTCCGCCGTTGCATCCCTGAAAGTGAGGTACTTTCTATCCTTAGGCATTGTCATGATCTACCTTGCGGTGGACATGCTGCCCCATCTAAGACTGCTGCTAAAGTTTTACAATGTGGATTTTATTGGCCATCTCTTTTTAGAGATGCACAGGCTTATGTTAAGATGTGTGACCGCTGTCAAAGAGTTGGCAATTTGCCAAAGTCCAATGCCATGCCGATGAATCCCATTGTTGAGGTTGAGATTTTTGATGTTTGGGGTGTTGATTTTCAGGGTCCTTTCCCTTCCTCATTTGGAAACCGATATATTCTTGTTGCTGTTGATTATGTTTCCAAGTGGGTGGAGGCCGTTGCTACTAAGACCAATGATGCAAGGGTGGTAACCAAGTTTTTCAAAAAGACTATATTTCCACATTTTGGTTGCCCCCGCGCACTCATAAGTGACAATAGGACCCACTTTATTGAGCAGAAATTTGAAAATCTTCTTAGGAAGTATGGTGTTGTCCACAGGTACTCCTTGCCATATCACCCCCAGTGTAGTGGGCAAGTTGAGATCTCTAATCGCGAGCTTAAGCTCATTCTTGAGAAGACCGTGCATACGTCCCAAAAGAATTGGTCTGATAAGCTTGATGATGCCTTATGGGCTTATAGGACGGCTTTTAAGACTCCTATCGGGACCACGCCTTTCCGTTTGGTCTATGGGAAGCATTGTCATCTTCCCGTGGAGCTAGAACACAAGGCACATTGGGCGGTTAAGGCCCTTAACTATGATCTGAAAAGTGCAGGTGATAAGAGGCTCTTAGACCTCAATGAGCTCGACGAGATACGCTTAGATACGTATGAGAGTGCCATAATCTACAAAGAGAAAACAAAAAAATGGCACGATCAACGCATTACTAGGCGGGAATTCAATGAGGGTGAGAAAGTGTTGGTTTTCAATTCTAGGCTCAAGTTCTTTCCCGGTAAGCTTAAGTCTCGGTGGTCCGGACCATACACTATTACTAAAGTGTTTCCCTATGGATCACTTGAAGTAACCGGACCGAATGGCGCGTTTAAGGTCAATGGCCACCGCGTCAAGCATTACATCGCAGGTGAGCCTCTTGGTGAAGAGGAGGTCATGGTATTTGCGACCTAGATATGTGGGTCGAATCACGTCAAGCTAGTGACGTAAAAAGAGCGCTTTGCGGGAGGCAACCCGTATACACCATTTTTCATACTTTAAATTTATCTTTCTTCTAATATTTTTGTTTTTGTTCTTGTTAATGTGTGTTTTGTGTGCAGCTATATTTAAAAAAAATGAAAAAAAAATACGAAAAAGAGTCAGAATTGAGGCAGTAGGGAAAAGTCGAGTCGGCTAAGGGTAGCATTTCAATTTCGTCGACTCGGCGAAAACATTCTGGAAATCAGTACCTGGCAGATTCAAAAAGCCGACTCGGCTAAAGGAAAAAAATAGAGAACGCCGACTCGGCGAATATGTTCTGGAGACCTAATTCGGCTTTTTAAAAGCCGAGCAGCCCACATCCCTCATTCCCTACCTCTCATTTTCAGAGTCTCTTCTCTCTCTCTCTCTACCCTAATCCCTTTCTCTCTCTACCTCCAAACTCTCATCTCCTCCATTCTAGAGATATTAAGCTTCTCAATCTCCATTCTTAAGCCTTCAACCTAGCTTTCTTTGGGTCTCCATTGTTGCAATTTGGTGAAGAGGAAGTCATTCAAAGGTTGGAATTTGGTATCTAGAAACAATTCATCCTCATTTCAAATTGGAAGGGTATAAATCTCTATCTCTTGTCTTTCAATTTTGATTTGTGCTTTTTGTGGTATTCATTTGTTGTTAGAAGACCTCTAGGCTTAGAACTCTTGGATCTCATTGTGGTAGTTGTTTGATTTTGTTGTTTGGGACATTGTTGTGTTGTTGATTGTGCTGTAATTTTGAGGATCTGTGGTTTAGCTGTTTATTATTTTTAGACCATCATGAAAAACCTATTTAGATCCAAGAGAAGCAAGACCGGTGAGTCTTCCTCCTCTCAAAGGGAGGAACAACAATTCTCACCACCACCGCCAAGCCAACCCCGAAAAGCCCAATCTAAGATATCAGAAAACATGGGGTGTAAGCTTACTTCCGCTCAATCCAAGATTTTTGGAAAGATACGGAAACGAGTTTTATTCCCCACTAAATTTGTAGACAAGAATGCCTTGCGTAGCACCGGCCTATTTAATGGCATTCATACACTTTTAGAGCGGAGGGGACTGCATGATTTCATGGATGTCGCCGCAGACGTGTACCCACGTCTGACTTTCGAGTTTCTTGTGATCCTGACTCGTCACGAGTCTTCTGAGGGTCGATATATCACGTTTTACGCCCTAAACATGGTCTATTCCATGTCATATCTAGACATTGCTAGGGCGTTTCATTGGGTTATTAGGGATGACGAGTACGTGGTTCCCTCTGAAGGGGATATCATGCAGTTTTGGTTGGCTATTACAGGCAACAGACCATACCGCGGTTCGGGCAACAAGATTGCCCATGTTTACCATCCAGCTATGCGGTATATTTTCCGTTTCCTCTCCATGACAATCTTTTGTTACGGAGAGCCAAGCGGGGTCTCTAAGCCTTTGCAGCTATGCGGTCGTTTCTTGTATACGACCAAGGCACACCCAATTGGGTGGATATTTTTGTAGACCGTTGCCTCGCCGTGCGCAACGCCGATCATGGCAACATTGGCATGGGCGGAATGGTGACGCTCTTGGTTTTATTTTTGGGTATTGACATATCTGACGATGTCCCTATTCTAAACCACAACACCACCATTTATTATGATAAGCCCACGCTGCGTAGGCTGCGATTCATTTCATATCGTACGCCTAACGCATGCTCTTTACATATACCCAATGGGCGTACAGTGATCCTCCCTCCCATCCCCGAGCATTTATTTGATGTGAGGAATGAGGACACAACGGAAACGTTGTGTAATCGGACCCTCCAATATTCTTTGCACCACCCCGTCGAGCAAGCCCGAGTGGCTGCAGGTGTTCATATTGATTTCGACGAGGGTGGCGATGAGGATGATGAGGAGGAGGAGGAGTATGTTCCCTCTGAGGAACAAATATATAGGGACGCTAGTCCCGCTGTTGATTCCGGTTCCCACTGGTATCAGCAGTTCGATGAGAGGTTCTCCAATTTGGAGAACAGGTACGGAGAGATGGAGGGTTGACTAGACCGTATTGATGGGAATTTGCAGACATTCCAGGATACATATGACCGAGACATGTATAACCTTGATACGCGTCTCCAGTCTATGTGGATTTCCCAAGAGGCCTAAATGAACTATTATTCTGGGCAACCTTATGTCGACCCTAGAGCCAGCATCGCTGAGATGGAGGTTCAAAGAGAGAGAGATCGAGCCGCTGAGCTCGAAGTTAAGCGGACTAGGAGGAGTTCATTCTCTTTCTTCCGCCGTCGTGGTCACTGAAGGCCACTTATCTTTTAGGCTCCCTCCCGCTTATATGTTTTTGTTTTTCATGGTTCGTTCCCTTGCTTCACAGTTAAGCATTGGGGACAATGCTTTCGATAAACATGGAGTGGAGTCTACATCTGTTAGCTGTAGTTTTTTCTTTTTGTTATCTTAGATTAGTTTTTATTTTGTCTTTTATATATTGTCTTTTATTTTCTGTTCAAAAAAAATAAATAAATAAATAAATAAAAAGTGACAAAAAAAAGAAAAAAAAAAACGATAATGAGAGCGCTAGCCATAACCTGTGAAGGAGGACTAGGCAAACGGAGAGTGAGTGTGCTTCAATCGACATCTATCTACATCCTTTGCCATGGCGTTCGCAGGTATACTTCTTTCCCTATCTTTATCTTCTATCTATTTCTAGCTCCACAAAATTGTCCCACCTTTACCCACCTAGCCATCCTCACTTATATTCTCGCATATCATCTTAAACTAACCACTGCATGTTATTTGAGCTACAACTTTTTAGCCTACATAAGCCCCCATCCTCTTTTGTCCAAATTAGTTCTTGGATTGCGAGATCCAAGAGCTCCATTATTTGAGCCATACTGTTTGGAGTTTGGGTGTCTTTGTTTGGTTTCATTTTGTTGTGGTTGTGTTGATGTGTGGATGTCTGTTTTGGGTTGGGTATGAGGTCGACAAGGGGTTTGGATTGTGAGATCATTTTTTTTTTTTTGAGAGATAAGGAGACTAAGATAGGATGCCTCTTTCTTTTGGGGAGCCATAAGGAGAACCGGTGTTCATGTCTTAAGAGGTAATGATGCAACTGATGGTGCTATCCCAGTTCATCATTGGAGTACTTTAGTTAGCTATGCATTCTTTCCTGTGCTTTGATCCCTGTTGCTACTCATTTTTTTCTTTGTGCTTCATTTGTGTACAATCTTAGCTTCATGTTTATATTGTATTATTACTTTTGTTTTGCTAAGTTTGTACATGCTATTCATTAGAAAAAGGGAAACATGCTTCAAAAGAGATAAGCCCGCTAGGTTGAAAACCCGCAAGGGCGACCTAGGCAAAAGAGCGGCATGAGTGGGTGAGCAATGTGAGATTTGAAAAAAATGAAAGAGTTGCTAGGACGAAAACCCGAAATGAGTTCCTAGGCAAAATGAGAGAAAAAGAGAGAAATTTCATTGAAACATCTTATCTCATTTGTGCTTGAATTTGGAGACCGTATGTTAACCTTGCTTTTATTCTTTTCAACCTTGATTTGCTCGAGGACTAGCTAAGGTTAAACATGGAGTGGTTTGATAAGTGCAATTATTTGCACTAATCGTTTGTATCTTTATGCTCTTTTGCGGTGTTTTGAAGGAGATTCGGGGTCATTTCGTTCGGTTTCACTATATTTCGGTATCTCATGGTCAAAGTTTGGGAAGATGGGTTATTTTGAAGTTTTGAGTTGTTTTTATGGGATTTCGGTGCTAATCGTGTCTACAGGGTTGAAAGATCGAGTCAAGCTATCAATCGAACCAAGTCACGACCAAAGAAACAAGCTCAAGAAAGTAAACAAGTCCAGAGGCAAAAAGCCGAGTCAGCTGAGGTATCACAACAAGCCTCGGCGACTCGGCTAAACAAAGCAGAATGTTCAATTCACTAGTGGAAAAAACCTTAAGGGCTGCGGTTTTTTAGCCCTTATGGGCTGCGGTTTTTGACCCCAGCCATTATTGTAGCAGCAAATAATATTAGATAAGGGCTGCGGTCAAAATACGCAGCCCAAAAAAGACTAAAGGGCTGCGGACAGGTCAAAAAACCGCAGCCCTTTAGTCTTTTTTCAAAATAAAAAAAAAAATTTTTTTTTTTGCTTTTCATTTAATTTCATTCCAAACACCATCGTTTTTTAAAAAAAATAAGAAAAATAATAAGATCTAAACAATCAATACAGAAAAATCGATACAGTATAATAAGAAAAATAATCGATACAGAAAGATCTAAACAAGATGAACAAATGAACAAGATCTAAACAATCGATACAGAAAAATAAAAAAAACGAACAAATGAACAAGATCTCGAACTTACAGACCCAGAAAAATAAAAAACGAACAAATGAATTACAGATTTTTCCAATAAAAAACGAAATTACAATAAAATCTTCATATACAAATTTAAAAAAAAAATCTTCATATACAAGATCTAAACATAAAAAGAAACAAAATCTTCATATACAAGATCTAAACATAAAACGAAAACGAAAAAGAAACAAAATCTTCATATACAAGATCTAAACATAAAACAAGATCTAACCCAGAAAACGAAGAACGAACAAAACAAATCTTCGTTTTTTCTAAAAAAGGATGACGAAATGTAAAGAAGTCTTCGTTTTTTTTGCACCGACCTGTGAAGTCTTCAGATCTGAGATTTAAACTAATTGATGAAGGATTTCGAAATGTGCAGGATTTCGAAAAGGTTTTCGAAAAGAAAGAGAAGGAAGTGAGAAGAAAGAGAAGGAAGCCTTAATTGATGAAGAAGAAGAAAACGGTGCCTAAAATTAAGGTTATGAGAAGAGAAATTGATGAAGAAGATGATAATGCATGACTGAAATAAGGTTAAGAGAGAGAGAGCTTTTTTTTTTTATTTGATGAAAACGGCGCCCTTCTAGGGTTAAGAAGAGAGGGTTGACTGAAATTAGGGTTACTTATTATGTGAGAGAGAGGGTTATATATTGAGTGACCTTTAGGGTTATAGCTAGTGGCGCCGGTTTTAATTTTTTTTTTAGACTATTAAGGGCTGCGGACGGGCTTAAAAACCGCAGCCCCTTGCTTCATTTTTTTTTTTTAATTTTCTTTATTATTTTGGAATTATTAAGGGCTGCGGACATCCATAAAAACCGCAGCCCCTTTGGTTTTTTTTTTTTGCTAAAATTTTTAAGGGGTTAAGGGCTGCGGACAATGACAAAAACCGCAGCCGCTTAATAATTTTTTTTTTCCAGGTTTTTTATTACTCACATGGGCTGCGTTTTCCTAACAACCGCAGCCAATAAGCAGCAGCCAATAGCTTTTTTTCCACTAGTGATTGTTCCAGAGGGAAACCGCCGACTCGGCGACGAGGGAAATAAACGAACCGCCGACTCGGCGGTCTTCGATTCAAAATTCAGTGGTTTTCCAGAGGGTATTCGCTTACTCGGCTATGGGGTATTCAAACTGATCGCCGACTCGGCGAAATTGGCTGACAACATCATAGATCTTCCAGAGAGTAAAAGTCGAGTCGGCTGTGGAGCAGATCAAGTGAGCGCCGACTCGGCGCATGAGCTCTTAATCGCGTTCTAGCCCGGGCTTTCTTTGGGCCTAGGGTTAAATACCCTAATTAGTATAAATAAGCTCCTTAATCCTGCTGAGCACTCTCTTCTTCCTCCCTTCAACTTTAGTTAGTTTTTGCTTAATCTTCCATTAATCTAGCTTTAAATTTCATTTTAGTTTTATTTCACTTTGTCAAGAATATCAATCTAGCCTTTAGTATTCAATCTTCCTTCAAGTTTGTAAGTTTATTTTCTTCTTTTGCTTTTGGATTATTGTATTAGTTTAAGTTTTATTAGTTGAACATTAATCTCTAGTTTGAATCATCCTTTAATAATAATTTCTTTTTCTCCATTATTGCTTAGTATTCATTGTTATTGCTATTAAGTAGTTCATTATTGCTCATTCCATTTCATCATCTTATTCATTGTCATTTATGATTAGAATTAAATTTGAATTGATATTTATTGCATTTACCATGTCTAGTAAGTAGATCCATTTTCTAGGGTTAAGGTTTGAACCTATTAGTTGAGCATGAATTGATTCTTGGATGTGTCTATGAAACTATGGATTAAAGTGATTAAATTGTGCTAATTAACCCTAAATTAAATATGCTTTGTCGAACCATTCAATAGAACTAGCGTGTGAGATTGGGATCGCCTTTGCTTTAGGGTAAACTTTAGTTAAATTCTTATTAATTCGTTCAATAAAGTTAACGCGTGAGAATTGAATTAATAGGGTCTAAATCTAATAGTTAATCAACAGAGCGAGAGTTTGTGATTAACAAGATCAAGTTTAATCACACAATTAATCCTACGCTTCATAGACACTAATGAGAATTGGATCATGCAAGAATTTAGGGGATGCCCGACACCCTATATCTCATTATCATATAGTTAAACCACATTTTAATTATCGCATTTGTAGTTGTTAGTCCAAACCAATCAATCATTTTTATTCTCTTAGCAATCTAATCAACTCAAATCGTAAAGTCCATTGTCCCAAGCTTCCTTGTGTTCGACCCGCGACTACACGTACACCGTGCGCTTGCGGTTAAATAAAATTTGCACATCATATATCCAAATAATTTTAAAAATAAGTTTTAAAAAAACAAGTTCGTGTTTTTCATCATATCCATTTTATGACAATGAGAACATGTGATAATGATACTGTGTGAACTAGAGTTAAAACTTCTAAACTGCGTACTACGTCATTGCAATATAGAATGATTTTGAGAAGGAGCCTTAGCAACAAACCTAATAGCTTCTGGTTTGTGTTCATTGTAGCGATAAGGGCAATATTTCTCTCTTTGATAATTGCCTTACACAAAACCATATTTAAAGATGATAGAGGGTCATGCATAAGCATGTTTGACTGGACATGTGAGAACTTTTTTGAATCAAGTCCTATGAGAAACTTTTGGGTGTGTTCGTCATGACGTTCTTTGACCAATAAATCCTTTGAGCCACAGCGACAAGGACATAAACAAGGGGCGGTTAAATAGCCTTGAAGTTCTTCCCAAAATTTACGAAGACGTCCATAGTACGTGACCACCGAGTCACCGACTAAGAGCATGAATAAATTTTGTTATCCAACTTCATTGATTTGGTAACCGTATTCAATCGAGAAGCATTGTTTAAGATCTTTCTACATATCCATAACATTGTTGGTTAAGCTAACGTTTGGTCAAATAAAACCCATTGAGGGAATTTTGCAACTAAGCTATGAGCAAGGAGTTCACTTGAACCCATTATTATCATCATCATCATCATCATCATCTTACCCAATATGCTGCTCAAAGCAGGGTCTAGGTGAGGTAAGTTAACAGACAATCCAAGCCCGTACTCCTTTTAAGGGAGGACTAGAGGAAAGTGGTCTATTAATTACCCCAGGAAGAAAAGAGCCCTGCGTTATAGGAGAAATGAGTGACGACTGACAATAATGTCTCAAGGCAAAGCAAACCAAAGGTTATAGAGGATCATTAAAACTTAAAGGACAAGAGGAAAAAAAAAAGGAAAGAAAAACAAGATGAACTTAAAGGTTGGGGGAAAGGCTTATTAGCGGTCCAAAACATGGATCTGGCGTCTCCAACTATTCCTCTCCCTAGTCAGGTCTGTGGAGAGGCGTATCTCTTTTTAGGAATTATGAGTCCATTAAGTAAACTCTAAAGATGTAACTGATGGGTACTATCAAGAAACTAAATGAATTATGAACCGATCGAGCCCATTCATTATGATTGTCACCGTGAAGTATGACTAGAGAGATCAGAAAACCAAATTGGTGTTGAAAGCAGGATGAAGCTAATACAGGGACATAGAGTCCATGATTTTAGGATGTGTTTCATTGTTGTTGATGGTCATTTTAAGCAAAATGTTGTAAATAGAATATGAAAAAAAATCATGGCCAAAGAGGACGACCACAAAGGTAGATTAGGAAAAAATTTAATCTGTTGTGATTCCATGAGAAATTATAGAAGATGGAATAAAATGTTTTCTCTCAGTCATTCCAAGAAAAGAAAACCTCTCTTAAATACAAGTTAGTACAAGCTAAATATGGTTACATAATAATTTACATATAATTAAACTCCTAAATATATGCCCTAATCTCCTAAAATTGTTTTCTCTCAGTCATTCCAATATGGTTACATAATAATTTACATATAATTAAACTCCTAAATATATACCCTAATCTCCTAAAAATATGCTCAAAGTATTGCTTTCCTAATTATGTATGCTGAGAATATTCCATATGATACAATAAGATATAGACTACTAATAGGATAATATAATAACGTGTTTTATTATCAGTCTTCTAAAATTAGATTTACATTTTTCTTTGTGTGAAGATATTTGTTAAAGAAAAATTTGAACTTTTAAAATGTTAAGCTAAATAGTTTGGTGGCACTAGTGGAAAAAAATAAAGTCATTGGCTGCGAAAATTGACTGCGGTTGTTCAAAGACGCAGCCTAAAACAGATAAAAAATATCGCAAAAAAATATATATATACATAGGCTGCGGTTTTCATAAAAACCGCAGCAAATAATGCAAAAAAATACATAGGCTGCAGTTAAACTCATGGACCACAGCAAATAACCCTACTTTTAAAGCCAATAATACAAGCCCAGCTCAGAAATAATAAACCCTAATTTTTTCATTTATATGGTGCCTCCTCTTCTTGAAATGCGCCTCTTCTCATGAAATTCCATTGTCTCTCACTCCCCTCTTCTCTCTTCTCAATGTTATTATAATTGTAGAAATTCCATTCGATGTTATCATGAAATGCACCTCCTCTCTTCTGATGAAATTCCATTGTCTCTCATGAAATAACTTTCAATCTCCTTTACTCCCTTTTTTTTACTTATCATTTCGATTCAAGTTGAAGAACCAAATAAAGTAACTTCATGTTGAAGAACCAAATAAGATTTAGGGTTTTGATTTCGATTCAAGATTTGAAAGCTTCAAGATTTGTTATTTCGAAGGGTTTGATTTCGATTCACTTGAATTTCACATGTACAGATTTCGATTCAAGATTTCGATTCAAGATTTGTTCTTTTTTGTTCTTTTATTCTTTGTTTCTTTTTTGTTCTTTCATTTGTTAGATTAGATTTCAATGTATTAAACAAAAAAAACTCAATCTCAAATATGTTTTAAGATGTAATTTCGGAATTTGTTGTTGTAAATTTCAATCTCAGATCTGATTGCTGTAATTTGAATAAATCTCAGATCTCATAAAACGAAAAAAAAATAAATCTCATATCTCATAAAACGAAAAAAAAAAATTCAATCTCAGATCTCATTGATGTTATTTTAATAAATCTTAGATCTCATAAGCTTATTTTGTTGTAAGATGTAATTTGAATAATATACAGATTTTGTTGTTGTAAATTTCAATCTCAGATCTCATAAAACGAAAAAATAAAAAAATAAAAAAAATAGTCTCAAAGGCTGCGGTTCCTCCAATGACCGCAGCCAATAAGCCCCTTTTTTTGTTGTGAAAATAGTCTATAGGCTGCGGTTTTTAGGACCGCAGCCAATAAAATTTCTCATTTGCTACTACTCCAAGGGCTGCGAGTCAAACCGCAACCTATTATGGCAAAAAAAAACCACAGCAATTGGTGATTTTTCCACTAGTGTGGTAAAATTTACCTTGTTTATACTTTGAAGAGTATTGTAGAGGTTTAGTATTTCGCTTTTTAGTTAGTTCATGAGTGCGTAAGTAGTAGTGATTGAGGTGTTGTTAGTGTCTTTAGCTTAGAGGTTAAGGAAAACTTCTTGTAGCTAAAGTTTAATAGAGTAAGTATCAGAAATCCTAATGATTTGAAAGAAACTCAAAGGTGAAGAAATACATCCTTAAAGGGTTGAACTCATTACACACTTTGTTTTGTCCTAAATTATTCATGTCTTTAATTGCTACATCCACTAGTTCATTACTTAGTTTCTCCAAGACATACACAAAAAACATTAAAAATAATTCAAAAATAATTTTTAATTTCTCATGAGGACTTCTGAAATACAAGTTGCAAAATTCCATTGTACTCTATTTCACCCGCTTTCAACACCTCAACCTGAAGCGCAAAAGAATAAATATTATAACTACTAGTTACCCTATAGTTTTAAGGAAAATTTGCCATGAATAATCCCAACTATCACCTGTTGGCCATAAATAATCCCAACTATTGATTATTTTTTAATAATCCTAACTATTGCTAATGTTTGCTGAAAACAGTCCCTTGTGATTTGGAACCGGTTGTAGCAGGTAATTTGAAGTAAAATTTTTTTTTTCTTTTTTTTTTTTTGTCTTTCCATCATCATAAAATAGGTTAAAACAAAGTCAAAACACTAACCCACCCTTTCATCTTCAACACTTCTCTATTCATCTTCAAAAACCCATAAAAATACTTCCACCATTGATGATCAATTTCTAACCCTAGAATTTCGCCATCTTCAACGTTGTTCATTTCGCCATCTTCAAAAAAGCAAGAAAAGGAATTAGGGTTTGAATACTTAGAAGAAGAAGAAAAGGAAATCATTGAAGATTTAGGGTTTAGGATGAATGAAGAAGAAGAAGATGGAGAGGATGAAGGATATATAAAGAATTAAGGTTTATGATGAATGAAGAACAAGAAGAGGAATGAATGAAGAATGAAGAAGAAGAAGATGGGTTTGAATGAAGAAAATTAAAAAAAAAAAAGGAAAAAAAAATTTACTTCCAATAACATGTTATAGCCGGTTCCAAATCCCAAAGGACTGTTTTCAGCAAACATTAGCAATAGTTAGGATTATTAAAAAATAATCAATAGTTGGGATTATTTCTGGCCAACGGGTGATAGTTGGGATTATTCATGGCAAATTTTCCTAGTTTTAATTAGTGCTTTTTCCCCTAACATAACAATGAAATTATAAGAGTCTTACTATGGGTATAAAAAATAAAGTAGCTAAATGTAAAAATGAAGAAACATAAAATATAAAGTAAGGATTCGAAAGCAAAAATAAAGGATCATGTTTTCACTATCCGAAAAATCAAGTATCCAATATTATCCTCCTTTGCTCAATTATTTATTTGTTTATTTAATTTTTATCTGTTTTTTTTCTCGTATGATAATGGTCCAGCTTGTGTTGTATAATCTAGGCTTGCAACTTCAACTTCACTTATTCTCTCTCGTTGCAGAAATCTCTCTATATGAGCTTTTTTTCAAGCCGAGGGACTCTTAGGCCGCATTTTTTTATGGGTATGGGTTGTCGTATTACATCTCTCCAGAGAGCTTGATCATAGTTGTTATGGTAATATTTAATTAGAATTTATTTAATTAATTTATTCATTATTTAACAAAACAACTTGAGCACCTTCTGCTATCCTTGACCACCCTCAACTTCAGTCAAAGTCGGTTTCCATCCGATTCCTCAACTGTCATATCCCATTTCCAAATAACCTCCACATAACTTCCCAATCATCCACTCTTACCCTCATGTCTCCGGCCCACCAGAAGTAACTACTCCTACCAAGTGATAGAGGGAACTTCTAACTTATTCTGAGATCCAAGACACACGAAAATATACCGATACGTTGTCCAAATCACTACACACCATTACTCATTGTGATCTCCTATTTAACCACCACAGATCATAATCCTCCACTATCACCGTTACAGCAACCTCCCAACAATTTCATATCGATGTTTTTATCATACTTCTCCCGTCTGACTTAAACGTCGGAGGGGTTTTTCGGGAGATCACCCCCGGGCAAGGCTAACTTGTATGCAGGTGCAAGGGTAACAGGCGAAATAATACGACATCAACTGAGAAGCGGTCAAACTTCCATCACACTTCCTCTTCAAGTGGTTTGCAAGCTTTGACACCGATTCAAGTTTCCTCACCGAAACAGTTTGGCGTCGTCTGTGGAGAATCGATCAAAAAGTTATGGCTCCCAAGAGAAATCCCACTCAAACCGCTACAGTGCATAGTACAGATACAGACACTTCTTCAGGTCAGGCTAACAATTAAGTCGTGACCCGTCATGATCTGGACATACTTGCACAAAATCTTACTGCTGCATTCTCCGAACAACTACGCGCCATCGTCACTCAAACTCTTGTTTAACAAAAAACCATGGATGAGATGGCCAATCAGATCAGAAACCTGCAAGAGCAAGTAAATCCACAACTTCATTCAAGCCCTCAAGTGTCTCAAAGTGGGAATACCGATGCGTCTCGCTTTAGTAGGAGGAACAAGAGGAGGCGGGAGATATCAAAAACCCATCAAACTCACAACAGAGAACATTCGCGGAAGTCCAAAACTGCCTCTAGAGATGCCCGAACCTTATTGCAGAAGAAGAGACAGAGAAAGTCAAATAGTGTTCAATCATTAATCGATAGGAAGCGAGAAGAAAGGAGAAAAACCTCTTGCACCGATTCAAGTCATTACCAAAGCCCGGTAATAAAGCACCAAGAGGAATCTCATCAGGTCCCTCCGAAGACCCCAATATTGATAAACTCTCCACTTGCTGCTGAAGTCTTAGCCACTCCGAACCCCGCAAAAATTAAAGTCCCAAATATGGCGACCTTTGATGGTACTACGTGCCTTGAGGAGCATATTATGGCGTATAAAAACTTGATGTTGCTATATACCGCGGAGCCAGTCCTATTATGTAAGTTCTTCCCTATCACTCTCTTAGGAGTTGCGTTGACGTGGTACATTTCACTTCCTCCTGGAGGTATTCGTACCTTCGCCAAACTCGAGGACAAGTTTTTGTGCCATTTTGTTGCTTCACGGAGACAAGAGAAATCAAACTTCCACTTGCTCAGCATAACACAGCAAGAGGGAGAATCTATATCCTCCTACTTGAAAAAGTTCCATGAAGCGGTATTGGAAGTTACTGAATTGGAAGAGTCAGTTGCCTTGAATGCCCTAATCAACGGCATGAGAGCCCAAAAATTGAAATTTCAACTGGTGGAAAGCCAAGTGAACACATATGCAAAGGCTATGAAGCAATGCCAAAGCTATGTCAGGCACACGACCCCAAGAAGCAGAGATCAGACAGAAAAGATCAATTACCTCCTCGGCCTCCCTCCAGGAATAGAGAAGAATATGCTCCAAGAAGAGAGAGGGATTACATACCGCGGCGCCCTTATCCTTCTGACATGCGACCTCCTCGATCAAGGCAAATATACTCTGCGGAAGAGGGGTCGAGGACGCGTAATCTATTAGACCGAGGTAATGATCCGCTATTTGATATCAATCGTACAAATATCTTTTTTGCCATTCGGGATGAGTTGCCAGCTCCACCTCCTACCTCTACACCCTCTGAACGTCACAACTTCAACATATGGTGCGACTACCACAAAGAGCATGGTCCCACCATAGCCCAATGTCGCGAACTTAAGCGCGCTTTGTACCAACTTTGTTGGCCCATTTGAGTTTTGATGATGACTTAACATTTCTAAACAAACAAAGCTTTAGAGATTGCGTTGTAGGTCGTATATCCGATTGTCAAAATCGTAGATGGCACCTAAGAAGCTTGTTGAAAGAACGTTGCATGTCAAAGTCAAAGTCAATCTAAAGAGTCAATCTTGAAGGTCAAACAATCGAACTAATTATTCCAGTTCCAAGATTGATAAAATTGAAGTAAGATCAGATGGAGACAGTGTATTGTTCCTAGCGAAGCAAGTTAGAGAATAGAGTCAACTAAAAATAGGAAAATAAGTTTTTTTTTACTTAGTTATTTTGTACGGATAAAATTAGAGTTTGCATAAGGAGTTTAATTGGCGAAATATAACTAACTAAAGTGAGAGTTAAAAATTAAATATCCAAATTGATCTCCACTAAAAAAGGAATTTACTAAAAATAGCTTTAACATTACTAAATGTGCCGTGGGAATTGGAATAACTTCCATGTCTTTTGCCCACTATCCCACATCTTTAGATAATGGAATTAAGGTGGAGTTACATGACTCTATCACATATAAAAAGCATTTTTTGGCATCCGGCTATGTGTGTGTGCCCTAATCAAGAAAATCAAGATAGATCAATTCAAGAAGAGGAAAATACACTTTTTGCTTAATTTGTCAATTAACTCTATATTATTTTCCTTGTGCACTCTTTAGTATTTATCCAATTTAGAGAAATATTTTTGTAAGGGTTTTTGAGTGTGTAAATTAGACTTGGGGAAGTCTAAGGGGAACCGTGAGCAAGAATTTGTAAAAGAGAAGAGAAAGAGAAAGAGAAGAAGAGAAGTGGCCTAGAATAAAAGAGAAGAAATTGTTTTATGTAATTTCGTTATAATTACCTTAAACATAATAAGAGAAGTTAAAATCCGGAGTGGTCGTGGTTTTCTTTCTATTAGGCCTAGAAAGTTTCCACGTAAAAATCTTGTCCATTTTATATTCTTGCATTTGCTTTAGTATTTTGTTAGATTTTAATTTACGCAAAAACAGGGCATAAATACTTATAAAAGCAACACCACAATTCACCCCCCCCCTCTTGTTGCATTCATATTCTCTAAGTGTTTCTACAGTTGGTATGAGAGCCATGTTCCTCATTTGATCAGGAAGCCCTGTGAGCCATATCTTGGTATTTTAGAAATGTTGAAAATGAATGAACGTATGGAAGAAGGTTACCCCACTCAAAGACCGCCACTATTCAATGAAAAATTCTACACGTATTGGAAAAATAGGATGGAAATCTTCATTGGCTGAAAATTATCAAGTTTGGAGAGTCATCGAACTCCAATAACGAGATTGTTCCTAATTACTGATAATTAAAGAACTACCCACAAATTGAACAACTACAACCAACTACAACCCAATAATTCATGAGAAAAAAAAAGTAAACGGAAAAAAACATAAATACAAAAGCAAAACAAATCATGGACAAAAACGATTAAAAAAATTAGTCAAATAAACTTTGCCATTTACCCACAAATTGAAGAACTACCCCAATTGAAGAATTGAAACTAGAACCCAGAAATTCATGGGGAAAAATGGAAAACAGAAAAAAAAAACCAAAAAAAAAATAAAAAATACAAGGCGTGGGTTGAGGAGGCGGTTGAAGGGAGGAGTCGTCGTTGCAGCAAAGAGGCAGATGCGGCAAAGGCGGTAGAGGCGGCAAGTGCGGCTGCAGTCGTGGGTTTTGGGAGGGAAATAGGGTTTTCACTTTTAGTTTGAGAGGGAAGAGGGATTTCAGGTTCTTTGAGAGGGGAAATGAATAAATTAAGCATCTTGTTTTAAGGATAGGGATAGGAGTCGTTGCAAAAATAATTAGGAATGGGGTTTTTGCAACGACTTTGTTTTATCTATATATTTAATTATTTTTTGCAACAATATATGTTGTTACGAATTATTTATTTAGTTTTAACAACTAAGGTTTTTGTTGCAAAAAATGCATATTAAACTAGGAAAGTATTTTAAGTGGTGGGAAGTTGATTTTATTTTTTTGCAACGACTATTTAGCAACAACAATAACTTTCGCAACAACATGTATTTTTTGCAACGAGAAAAATGTAGTCGTTGCTAAAACTTGTTGCTAAAAACGAATTTTCTTGTAGTGTAAACTGATAACTAAATATGAGAAAGAAGATTTTCAGAAAATGGAGATGAATGCTCTTGCCATCAAATTACTTCATTGTGGGCTTGGACCAAATGAACATCGTATTATGGGTTGCAAATCGGCCAAGCAAATTTGGAATCTGCTAGAAGTTACTCATGAAAGAACTAATGAAGTGAAGTGTTCCAAGATTGACTTGCTAATGTCAAAATACGAAAGATTTGTTATGGAACCTAGAGAAAGCATTCAAGAAATGTTCACTAGGTTTACTAATATAACTAACGAACTTGTCTCACATGGAAGAATCATTCCCTCAGATGAACAGGTCAGGAAAATACTCAAAAGTCTTCCTCAAGATGACTGCTGGAGAGCTAAGGTTACAGCCATTATGAATCCAAAGATTTCACAAAGTTCAATCTGGAAGAGCTGGCTCGTTCCCTTATGACTCATGAATTACATCTGGGAACAGCAGACAACTCCAGAAACAAAGGCTTGGCTCTGGCAGCGAATAAACAAGAAGAGTCAGAATGTGATGAGGAAGAGACAACAATGTTGGTACGAAAATTCAAATAAATTTTCAGGAACAGCAGATATAACAATCAAAGGAACAATAAAGAAAAAGGAACTGCTCATTTCAAAGCCAACTTGGAATGTCATAAGTGTGGAAGTACTGATCATTTCATCAAATAGTGCCGTCAACGGAAGAATGAGAAGGGCAAAGGGAAGGCAAGGGAAACAGGAAGACAACCAATGAAAGGAAACTTCAACAAGACTGACTTTCGCAAAGCCATGATAGCTGCATGGGGATAATCTGAATGCGAAGCTTAAACCGAAACTCCAATTGATGAAGAAACATCCAATCTTTGTCTCATGGAAACACATGATGAGAAGTCCAAAGGAAAAGAGGTATTGTCTTCTAATTCATTTCCTAATTACCTATTTAAATTGGATAAACATGAATTGATTAAAATGATTTTGGAGACACAAAATAATCTAGAAAAAAAAAATGCCACCGGTCTCTAAATAGAAAAGGACCTTAAGGCTAGTAAAGACCAAGTATCCTACCTAAATTCTTTTAGGTCTGATGTACAAACTCGTTTTTTGACTTACTTGATCAAAATCTGATGTTAAAGGAATCTAGAGAAAAGGTAAAACAAGAAAACATCATGATAAATATTAAATTAAGTCAATATAAATTAACAGGATTAGAAGAAAATGAAAGACTAAATCGATTCAAGATATAAATGATGATTTTAAGAAGATGAAATTAGATCTAGAATCCACTAAAAATGAAAATGAAAAGCTAAAGCTCGAATTAAATATAAGAGGAAGAGGTTAAATCAAAGAGGTTTCCAAATGGATTCTTCACGCTAAAACTAAAGGAACTGAAGGTTTAGGATATAATAAGTACAATAAAAAGAAGAAGGTCTATGTTGATCTCCCACGTAGTAAGATCTGTTCCTTTTTTGGCAAAACGGGGCACTTGAAATATCAATGCTTAAAAAAGGAACAGCATAACAAAACGAAGCAAATATATGTCGATAGAGTTTGGATTAAGAAATATGATTCATGTATAATCGACATGCAACCCAAGGATGGCTTGGTTCCACATTCTAACAATTAGTTCGTTTTGCAAGTTTTAGTGAGGGGGAATAGCTCGTGGTATCTAGACAGTGGCTGTTCCAAGCACATGACAGGTGATAGATCAAAATTTCTCTCACTAGAAGCCTAAGATGGAGGAACTGTGACCTTTGGCGACAATTTGAAAGGAGAAATTATTGCAAAAGGAAAAATAGGAAGGTCAAGTTCCCATGCGATTGACAATGTATTTTTAGTCGATAATTTAAAACACAATTTGTTATGTATCTCTCAATTTTGCGACAAAGGTAACTCTTTAAACTTTACTTCTGAAAAGTGCTTCATTTCTAGGAACGACACAGGAGACACCATACTGGAAGGAATCTGAAAAGGGAACACTTATGTTGTGGACCTCCACACTGTTCCCAAAACTAGTCTAACATGTCTTAGTGTAATAAGAGATGACCCTCTTCTTTGGCATAAACGATTAGGTCATGCTAGTTTTTCATTGCTTAATACTTTACGATCTAAAGACCTAGTAAAGGATACTGTCCCTTAAATTTCAAAAGGATGAGGTTTGTGATCCATGTGCCAAAGGAAAACATGCAAGGTCGTCCTATAAACCTAAAAATGTCGTGACCACCTCAAAGCCACTTGAATTAATTCATATGGATCTTTGTGGACCAATGAGAATCCAAAGTCGCAGTGGAAAGCGATATGTATTTGTTATAGTTGATGACTACAGTAGATTTACATGGACATTTTTTTATCTAATAAAGACAAGGCCTTTGATGAATGCTTTTGCCAACAAAATTCAAAAATCTAGTAACAATCAACTTGTCCATATAAGATCAGATCATGGTAAAGAATTTGAAAATTCAAGGTTTATGGATTATTGTAATGAGCATGGTTTAAGTCACAATTTTTCCGCACCTAGAACACCACAACAAAATGGTGTGGTGGAATGTAAAAATAGAACTTTAGAGGAAATGGCTCGAACCATGTTAATAGCTAGTGGTCTCCTTAGAAATTTTTGGGCTGAAGCTGTTGATACTGCATGCTATATATTGAATCGTGTATTAATTAGACCAATCACCTCTAAAACCCCCTACGAACTTTTTGAAGGCATTAAACCTAATATTTCATATTTTCGAGCATTTGGATGTCGATGTTTTGTACATGTAAATGGAAAAAGAAATATAGGTAAATTTGATGAAAGAAGTGATGAGGCAGTATTTCTTGGCTATTCATCCCATAGTAAAGCTAAAAGAGTCTATAACAAGAGAACTATGTGTGTTGAAGAATCTGTTCAAATTATCTTTGATGAAACTAATTTTATGACAAGTGAACAAGATACATGTGATTTTAAGATAGGTCTAGCTAACTTGGAAGATGATGAAACATACATAAAGCAAGAACCAGAAGTAAACGAACAACAGCAGGTTCAAAATGCTGAACCTAATCAAGAACAGGAACAACAGGAAAAGCAAGATCAGCCAAATGTTCCTAAACCAGATATTCCCAAAGCAGTATAAGATGAAGGAAAAGAAGCTGAGCTAAATCAGAATCTAGTCAATGAGCCTGTTTCCACATCAGTCTCCACAAGAGACTTTGTCCCAAAACCGTGGAAACATCAAAAGTCACATCCACTTGACTTGATTTTAAGCGACATGAGCAAAGGCATATAAACAAGATCCCAGATGAGAAACTTTTGTGCACACTTTGCATTTCTCTCAACATTGGAAATCAAGAATCACGAAGAAGCTTTACAAGATTCAGATTGGGTGTTTGCAATGAGTTTGAAAGAAATAACGTGTGGCACTTGGAACCCAAACCCAAGAATAAAAAGATAATTGGAGTAAAATGGGTATTTAGAAACAAGCTGGATGAGCACGGAACTATAGTAAGAAACAAAGAGAGATTGGTAGTTAAAGGGTACAATCAACAGGAAGATTATGTAGGAGATCTTGTGAATAGAAAGAGTACATCAGGTATGGTACAGTTTCTTGGCTCATGTTTGGTATCTTGGTGTTTCAAGAAACAGAACACAATCGCTTTATCCACTGCGGAAGCAGAATATGTGGCAGCAACGGCTTGTTGTTTCCAAATGCTATGGATAAAATAACAGCTAAGAGATTTTGGTATTAAATTTGAATGTGTTCCTATTTATTGTGATAATACATATAAGACATCATTCTAGAGTTAAGCATATTCATATAAGACATCATTTACTTAAGGATAATGTTGAGCATAAAAATATCATTGTTAAACATGTCAATACTAATAAACAAGTTGCAGATATAATGATTAAACCACTTCCAAGGGAACAATTTGAAAAGATGAGTTTAGAGCTAGGTATAATCAAGTTTCACTAAAGTTTAATGCTAGTATTCCTCCTCAAAGCAACGTGAATAATTGGAAGGGTTAAATCAACCACAACAACCATGATTGAGAAATCAATTATTGCGAGATTTAGGTATGTAACTATCTTAAGTACGTGCCATGAATATTTTCTTGATTGCTTGCTTAATTGATTAGACCAAGTAGCATGATTTATTTTATTTGATATTATCCTCATATTATGAAATGAAAAAAAAATTTATTATTTTATAAACGAAAATTTATATATGCATTTTCCTTATTTTATTTTTTCTTTTTTCACAAAATTCAGCATTTTATTTTATTTATTTTTCGGTGAGTCAACTTAAATTAAAGTGGAAGACAGATCATCGGGGTGTTTCGAAAATCAGTTACGTAACCGCTCCATTCAACGAATTTACCCACGAACTTTTTGTTACACACCATGTTCATACGCAAGAAATGAAGTCAAGAAGTAGTACAAACCTTTCGTGTAACCGTCCTTTCATCCCTTTAAAGCCACTCTCTCATGTCCCATCCATCACTCACACAACCCATCATTATCCAAAGTACTATTCTCTACGAAACCCTCTAAAACCGTCAAAAATCTCACCATTCTCTTTCTCAAAACTCCATTTTCATCTTCCTCAAACCATGAAAACTCCCAAATCATCTTCGTCCAGCAAGAACACCAAAGGCAAAGCTTCAAAATTTATCCAACGAGTGCCTCTTCAAGTGATTCATCCATCACCATCGGAAGCACATCCTTCATCTTCTCAAAAACGCCAAAAATCAACTACACCTAAAACCATGCAAGCCGGAACCAAACGATCTCATCCCAAAGGAATTTCCTCGTCCAGACCATCAAAGAGGACCAAACAACTAGACCCAAATAGCGCCGAAGAAATTGGAAAAGAGATGTCTGTTGGATTTAGGCTGGTCAAATACTAGTATGAGTCAAACTCCTTTCCACAATTGCATGTTATTTTAAGTAATCAAGGATGGGAAGTGTTAATGTATGACTATTCATGCAACTCGATTTACCCAAATCTCATGCGTGAGTTCATCCAAAAATTTTCTATTGAAAATGGTGTTTGTTCTAGCATGGTTAATGAAATCAAAATTGAATTTAACAGTCTCATGTTGGGAGAATGGTTCGATGTTCCTGCTATTGGTTTTGAGGCTTATTACGTTGGGTCAAAAATTGTTTTTTCTAGTATAAATGATAAGACAGTTTTAAAATTTTTAGGTATCTATGATAAAAAAACGCTTTAGCCACAATTCCTTGTCTCCACTACACAAACGTTTATTTAACATTGCTAGAAGATTTATTTTCCCATGCAAATCCAAGCGTAGCGAGGTAAACCTTCGTGATGCTACCCTAATTTACTGTTTGGCTAACGACATTAAGATAAATTTCCCTTTGTTAATGATATCTCACTTGGCAGATTGTATTGAAAAGAAGAGTATGGTAGGGTATGAGGGCTTGTTAACCCATGTTTTTAAGAAGTTTGGTGTTCCTCTTGAAGGATTAGAATTTCCTATGAGCGCGAATAACAAGATTGGTGCAAAATGTTTGAATAATTTGTGTCTTACATTAATCGAGAAGGGGATCTTAGAGGATGCCTTAGATAATGTTGATAAGGAGAAGGAAAAAGAAGAAAAAGAAGAAGAAAGGGAGGAAGGAGAAGAAGAGATTCAGGGAGCTGTTCCTTCTGTTAGCACTGAACAGGCAGAAGTTGATAAGAAACACGGGAAACAGTGAGTAAGGGGGATGATTCTGAAGAAGGGGAGGACGCTAAACATGAGGAAGATCACTCCAGTGATAGTTCAGATAACGAGGAAATTGCAATGCTGGTCAAGGAGGAGCTTACACTCACTCCTAGAAAGAGTAGCAGGTTGGCTTCAAAGCGTCCCTCTGGTTTGGATGATGAAATTACCTCATAGCCTACCCATGCTCCTCCTTCACAAAAGCCAGTCACACCTCCACCACCTCATGTACCATCGCCACCACCATCACCTATACCCACTTCACCTCCACACACTTCACCTAGTTTTGATGATATCCCATCAACTATTCCTCCTGCTACCCTTGATCTCATTCTCTCTAAGTTTATTGATTTTCTGTCTCAACTCCATGCTTTTCAAGATGAAGTTCGAGTCTCACTTGCCTCAATTACTGACCAGCTCACCCAGATGGAGACCCGTCTAGGAGCAAAACTGGATACAGTTGAAGTGCAGACTGAATTTATTGATAAGGAGACTTCCCAGTGATCCTTTCTTCTGCTACTCTGCTCAGTTTATATTTTTTTTGTTGGCCTCATTGTCTGTCTCTTTTAAACAATTAAACAATTTTTATTTTGAGTACCAAGCTGGGGTACGCCAACTTGTAATTTCCTTTTGAACAATTATGCTACTGTTTTCTTTCTAAGCAGTATCTTATTAGTCTATGATGTTTTCGTATTGCATATCTTGACTATGTTTTGGTATTTGCTAATTTGGTTTGCTGCTTACTTTCTCAATTTCACTAACACTTGCCTTAGTGTTATGGTTTGATCAATCCCCTACTTTTTGATTGATGTCAAAAGGGGGAAGAAAGGCAACAAACTTAATGATCTTGTGAATGCTTATACTCCTAACTTAGTCTTTGATAAATATGCTAAAAGTATTAGTTTATGTGCTACGTGCTACGTGCTAAATTTTTTTTACGTGCTAAAGTTTTACAATTTATGGTTTGCTAAAATTTTTAAATTTTTAAAATGCTACTTGTTTCTAAGTATTATGGGTTCCTATTTATGTTTTTTTCTATTATAAGTTATTAATATTAATGTTATACTATTTGAATGTATGGTATTGCTTAAGATATTTGCTTACGTTATTAATATTTCATCTTTACGCTACTGTCTCAAATCACTTAGCTTATGATTAATCATTTATGTTTCGTTTAGAGAATTCTTACAACCTCACATTAGTAGAGATTTGATACTTGAGTTATTGTGTTTATAATGATTACTTTTGAAAACTTAAGTCATGTTTAGTCACATGTTCTTTGATATGTTTTAAAAGTACAATATTAGAGTAAATTGTTTTGATGAATGTTTGGTAAATTATTTTGTAATGATTTGATTTGCTAAATGTGCTTAGACTTGCTTTAATCTCTAGCATGTTCTAGTTTATTTATTTTACTCTATATTTTTAATTAAGTTTGCTTATAAAGTTTGCCATCATCAAAAAGGGGGAATTTGTTGGCCCATTTGAATTTTGATGATGACTTAACATTTCTAAACAAACAAAGCTTTAGAGATTGCGTTGTAGGTCGTATATCCGATTGTCAAAATCGTAGATGGCACCTATGAAGCTTGTTGAAAGAACGTTGCATGTCAAAGTCAAAGTCAATCTAAAGAGTCAATCTTGAAGGTCAAACAATCGAACTAATTATTCTAGTTCCAAGATTGATAAAATTGAAGTAAGATCAGATAGAGACAGTGTATTGTTCCTATCGAAGCAAGTTAGAGAATAGAGTCAACTAAAAATAGGAAAATAAGTTTTTCTTTTACTTAGTTATTTTGTACGGATAAAATTAGAGTTTACATAAGGAGTTTAATTGGTGAAATATGACTAACTAAAGTGAGAGTTAAAAATTAAATATCCTAATTGATCTCCACTAAAATAGGAATTTACTAAAAATACTTTAAGATTAGTAAATGTGTCGTGGAAATTGGAAAAATCTCCCAGTCTTTTGCCCACTATCCCACATCTTTAGATAATGGGATTAAGGTGGAGTTACATTACTATATCACATATAAAAGCAGTTTTCGGTAACCGGCTATGTGTGTGTGCCCTAATCAAGAAAATCAAGAGAGATCAATTCAAGAAGAGGAAAATAAACTTTTTGCTTAATTTGCCAATTAACTCCATACTATTTTCCTTGTGCACTCTTTAGTTTTTATCCAATTTAGAGAAATATCTTTGTAAGGGTTTTTCAGTGTTTAAATTAGACTTGGGGAAGTCTAAGGGGAACCGTGAGCAAGAATTTGTAAAAGAGAAGAGAAAGAGAAAGAGAAGAAGAGAAGTGGCCTAGAAGAGAAGAGAATAAATTGTTTTATGTAATTTTGTTGTAATTACCTAAAACATAATTTCCGCAAAAAAAGGGCATAAATACTTATAAAAGCAATACAACAATTCACCCCCCCCCCCTTCTTGTTGCATTCATATTCTCTAAGTGTTTCTACAAACTTGCTGGCGAGGGGAAACTAGAGCGGTTTGTATTCAAAAAAGATTACAATCGAAATGATACGGGAAGGCGAAATTGGTACCCAAGGAAGAGGTCTCCTAGAAGAGAAGAAGTTAGAAGGGAAAGCTCCAATACTCAAGGAACTATCCATCTCATTTGCGGAGGATATTCTGAGGATTATCCCACTATCAGTGTTGCCAAGGATAGTGTCCACACTTGCTGAAAGGACCTCCCAAAACTTCACCTTCAAGGCCTACCATGAAATTTGATGTCGTGACATCTCAACCATTACAGCAGCCTCATACTGATCCATTAGTAGTCACAATAAAGATTGGGCGTATGAAGGTCAAATGCGTGTTGGTAGACACCGGTAGCGTTGCCGACCTCATCACTATGCTTATCCGCTTCACTGTGGTGGATTTAACTTTCCCTTATAATGCAATCATGGGGCTCCCTCTCATCAACAAACTCAAGGCCGCGATCCTTCCTCATCAGTTGTTGCTTCAATTTCAGCAAGATGATGGTAAGGTAGGCATACAGAAAGGGGATCAAGTTATAGCCCGGCAATGCCTCATCAACACCCTCAAACAGGACCTATTGCCGCCGATCCGTCCAAACGGCAAAGACAAGAATCTTCCTCCATCATGAGTGTATAAACCGAAATCACCAACACTCCTGCAAAACCTCAACCTTCCGAACAACATGAAGAGGTAGAGGTATTCGAAGGGAAGAAGGTGAAGATTAGCAAAACCCTTCCTGAAGCAGAGAGACGCGATGTCTTGGCTACCATTGCTGAATTCTGCGACATCTTTGCTTATTCGGTTGAAGAAATGCCTGGGATTCCCCCCAACATCATGTGCCATAAACTCGACATAAAAGCCGGCTATAAACAGGTAAAGCAAAAGTTACGCCACCAGGGGAAAGAGAGAATAGAAGCATCCAAAGAGGAGGTCGCAAAATTGTTAAAAGCCGGTTTCATCAGAGAATTCAAGTACTCCGATTGGCTATTTAACGTCCTATTGGTGAAAAAGCCAAATGGGAAGTGGCGGATGTGTGTCGACTTCACTGATCTCCACAAAGCATTCCCTAAAGATGACTATCCGCTACCCAAAATTGATAGGGTGGTAGATTCCACAGCACGCCACGCCCTATTGAGCTTCATGGACGCTAATGCGGGTTATCATCAAATCCTTTTGTCTCCTAAAGATCAACCTCATACGGCCTTTATCACGAATGTCGGGGTATACTGCTACAAAGTCATGCCCTTCGGTTTGAAGAATGTCGGTGCTACCTAACAAAGGATGGTCAATAAAGTCTTCCAGAATTAGATAAGGCGGAACTTGGAGGTGTATGTCGATGACATGATCACCAAAAGCAAGCAAGCCAAAGATCATGCTGCGGACTTAAAGGGAACTTTCCTTACCCTTCGTAGCCACCAAATGTGACTTAATCCTGAAAATTGCGTGTTTGGGGTTACAAGGGGCTTTTGTCTTGGCTTCCTCGTAGATGAGAAGGGCATAGAGGCCAACCCTGACAAGATCAAAGCTATACTTAATATGAAATCACTCACTTCGGTGAAGGAAGTTCAAAGATTGACCGGTTGTGTTGCTGCGTTGAGTAGATTCATGTCGAAGTCCGCAGATAAGTGCTCTCCCTTCTTCAAATTTCTCAAGCAAGATAAATTTGAATGGACGAAAGAAGCCGATGAATCCTTCAATCAATTAAAGGAATACTTAGCCTCCCTTCCCAAATTAGTGTCACCCCTTGATAGAGAAACTCTAGTACTATACGTCTCCATATCCGAATATTCTCTTTCAGGGGTGCTAATTGCAGAGAGGGAAAGGAATCAATTTCCCGTCTATTATGTCAGCCACGCATACCGCGGCTCAAAAGCAAACTACACCGAAGCAGAGAAGGTTCTGTTCGCTATAGTGATGGCTAGTAGAAAACTCAAACCCTACTTCTAATCATACCAAATAGTAGTGAGATCCAATCAGCCTTAGAAGAAGATATTGGAAGGAAGATATTAGTCAAGTCGCATCTGCGACTGGGCAATTCAGCTAGCAGATTTCGGTATTGAATACGAGCCGCGAATAGCAATAAAAGCCCAAGTCTTAGCGGATTTCATTGCTGAAACTACGACTCTGATTCACTCTGAACCCAATCAAGAGTAGAAGCTATATGTAGACGGCTCCTCCACCAAGTCTTCTAGTGGAGCAGGCCTTCTCATTATATCATCAGCCGGAGTTCGTATGGAAAGGGCTGTGAGGTTCGAGTTCGCAGCATCCAACAATGAAGCCGAATATGAAGCCCTCTTTTTGGGACTCGAAATATGCCATGAATCAGGGGCTAAATCTTTATCTACATTCTCCGATTCCCAATTAATAGTGGGGCAAGTGAATGGAGAATTCGAGGCAAAAGACGAAAGTATGAAAATGTATTTACAACGAGTCCAAGAATACATCAAAAATTTTGAACACTTCACTTTGTCTCAGATCCCAAGATCTGAGAAGGCACAAGCTGACTCCCTAGCAAGACTCGCCAGTTCGGCTGAATCATCCGCGGCTCGAGATATTGTTTGGGAAGTCTTACCAAATCCAAGCATCAACTTCATGGTGTATCCCATTGATAGATCAGAATCTTGGATGAGCCCCTACATCCAGTACTTGCAACATCGTGTCCTACCTCAAGATCCAACTCAAGCTGAGGCCCTCTAGAAAAATGTCAAATGGTTCGACCTTCATGAAGGTACATTGTACAAAAAGCCCTACACTCACCCTTTGCTGAAGTGCGTGACTCCTGAAGAAGGAAATTACATCATCTGGGAAATACATGATGGAGACTGCGGTATCCATCAGGGAGTTCGAACTATCATCAACAAAATTCTTAGAAATGGTTACTATTGGCCATCGCTAAAGAAAGATGCTGAAGAAGTGATCAAGCATTGCGACAAGTGTCAATACTTCTCCAAGATAGATAGGAAGCCCTCTAACTATCTATCTAGCATTCAAGACGTGTTACCTTTTGACAAGTGGGAAATGGACCTCCTTGGACCTTTTCCACCAGCTAAAAGGCAAAAGAAATTCATCATTGTGGCCATAGACTATTTCTCCAAGTACGTTGAAGCAGAGGCACTAAGCACCATCACGGATAAGCAAGTTTGTCAATACATATGGCGCAACATCATCACCAGGTATGGCATACCCAGGGTCATAATCACTGATAATGGTAGGCAGTTCATCACTAAAAATACCGTGGAATATTGCAGCAAATTCAAGATTCAAATCAGGTTCATCTCTGTATCTAGGCCTCAGACTAATGGACAGGTGCAATCCGCAAAGAAAGAAATCTTGAATGGCATCAAGAAAAAGATCGAGGGAGCAAAAGACACATGGGATAAAGAGCTACCTGGAGTACTTTGGGCCAGTCGCACAACAGTGAAAGAAGCAACTGGTCAAACCCCCTTCTCCTTAGTTTATGGTTCAGAAGTCGCTTTACCGGTTGAGATCGGCATTCCTTCAACTAGAATCACATATTATGATCATGGAGACAATGTCGCGGCAAAAAGGGTAAATCTGGACCTACTCCCAGAAACAAGAGGAAATGCACTGTTAAGGTTCATAGCTCAGAACAGCGAATAACTCGTCAGTTCAATAGTAATGTCAAGACGAGGATGCTTAAAGAGGGGGGTTTTGTGCTCCGTAAAGTTGAAGCCATTGGAATGGGACAGACCCTTTAAAATCACCCGCACCGTAGTACCTTGCACATTCGAATTAGAAGACATGAAAGGCAAAAAGCTCCAAAGGTCGTGGAATGGGGATCACTTGAAAAAATTCTTCATTTAAGAAGATATGCAAGGGGCTAATATCGTCATCTTCAGCATCATCATCATCTTCCGCGCCTACATCATCATCTTTCGCATCAACATTCAGTAATCATCACAATATTCTTCAGCATTATTTTTCAGTATCTTCAATATTCTAGTCATTTTCGATATTTTCAGCATTATTATTTTCAACATTTTGGGTACTTTTCGGATTCAGTATAATGTAATTGAAATTTCACTTTGTCATCATCAGTCTTGTTATAGCATGAATGTTTTCATGCCGCGTTCTTATTAAACCGCTGATGTTGGTTAATTAGTCATGAAATTCAAAACATCAGACGTACTTGATGTTATAACAAATTGCCACACGTACTTGGTAAATCTAATCAATCTTTGCATATATCTCCTTAAACTCAGCATTTTATCTTGTTATTCCGTAAAGTCGATAAGTCGGACCCAGAAAAGGACCCCTTTATAAAAAATGTTCTATGGGTTGAACTATATTTGGTAAATTGTTGAACGATCTTTATAATTTGTCATGCCTATAATTCGGAGCCCCCAAAGGAGATCCTCCTATTTGAAAAATTCTAAGTATAAAAACCCACATTAAACAGTATATCTCTACTAGTGGCATCATCGATAATTCGGACCCTAAATGAAGGATCCCGGTAATAAACGTCTTGAATCTAAAGAATGCATGCAGATCAGCCATATACATAACCAAGTTATAATTGCACGACAAATCACCAAAATGCATAGCAGTGGGAATATAAAAGTTAAGTAATTACAACTTTGTGCCGCGACATCAAAATGCGGACTTTGCAGAAATATTCAAATTTAGTTACAAAAATGTTGGAATATTTAAATAATTACAAAGTTTAGTTACATCAAACAACCATCAAACATTCTCTAAAAGATCTTCAACAGTGGCATCCGTCGCGACCTCCTTGGGTTGCTCCTTCGGTTGATTTGGAGAGAAGTCAACAAAATCTTCGACGTTGAATGGCTCAACTTCAATCTCCGATAGATCCTTGCGCAAGGTCTTGGGACACTTCCCCTCATCAATCAGCAGATTAGACAGCTCCAAGCTCAGATTCTCAAAGCGACACGGCCAGATTTCGCGGAATCTCGGGCACAGGTGAAGGGGACAGAGTTAACTTCTCAAGATCTAAGCACAGTGCTTCCTTTTCAGCTTCCTCGGTCACCTACTTTTGCCAAGCCTCTTTCTCCTCGGTATCCCAATCAGGGTCGACTAATACAGCAGACTCCTTCTCGAGCTGCTCCTTAAGGTTCGTCAAAGCATCAGCCCTCTTCTCCGCAGCTTTTGCTCTGAGCCCTTCGTAGTCAACCCCCGAATCTGCCGCTACTAGGCGAAATTGTTCGAAGCTTATTAAGGCACTGGCATCCATCATCTCTTGGGTCAGCTTTTCTAAAAAGGCCGCGGCTTCAGATTCATCAGATGTGAGCCAATCACGCGCGTTCCTAGCCCGCCTTTCAGAACGAAGCTTGTGTACCCGGGCAGCCTCCAGTAGCTTGTTAAACTTAGCAACATCCTCCTCCACCTGCTTCATAAGGAACTGGGTCTGGCAATAAAATTTGTTGTATGCATCGACCAGATCACCAATTCCATGCATATTGAGCTCTCTAAATTCTTCATGGCCTTTTCTCTCCACTGCTCAGTGCTGAGGAGACGGGACTTCAGTTCATCGCATCTCACAACTTTCTCCTTTAAGCCTAGTAGTTCACCCAGTTCCTCCTTCAGCTTACGAAGCTCCTCATTCTGCTCGTCGCACCGAGCAGTATCTATGGCACTTTACCGATAGGTGTTCAGCTCGTAGGACAACCGTCAAAACGTCTGTAAAGAAATCAAGCTAAGAGAAATATACAAATTTCAAGTTAGAAATCAAAAATCTAAGTTTTACCTCTACTACTGAAGATTGTAACTGCCGCACTCTGTCCAAAGAAGGCATGTTGTCTAGATGATCAACGTATTTTTGACTCACTAACTGAGCCAAGGCACGGTTGAACCTGGTCACCATGCCCTTGTACCCCAGCTCTGAAAAAAGCGTGTCGGGGTTGAAGGGTACCACGTCACGACGATTATAGGCGACCTCCTTGACCGGCTCAGCAACGAGAATGGATTCAGCGATCCTTTCCTTGCCCTTGCCAAGGGACTGTTTCTTGAGGGGAACCGAGGTTTTGCCCTCGACAGACCGTATCACCAGTGGAACGACTGTCTTTATTGGTTCCACGGCTACATCTTTAGTCGCGCTTTCTGCGGAAGAAGAGCCCCTCTTCCTCTTTTTCTTCTCCGCCTCCTCTTTCTTCTTTGAGGGATATACCCTCTTAGTTTCATCAGGGATATGAAACTTCTTCCTATCCTCCAGCAATTTTAACGCTTCCGCGTTAGAAGGCACAAGCTCCAACCCTTTGGTGGCTGTTATTGAGTCCTGCAAGAAAGTCGCATCATCCAAGGTTGTTAACATTAATCTAAAATCAAGTGTTTACCTTGGGTAGTGAAGGCAAACACTAATTTGCCGGCCTCTGATTAGGGCCATGTGCGAAGCGCATCATAGAAAGCTTCTTCATTAGCTCGGGATGTTTCTTTCTAAGGTTTTCTTTGGCTACTCCTGCAAGAGAAAACCGCGACATTAGAACGCAAGTATTCAAACAAACAAAGGTTATCAAGAGCAATTTCTTACTCTTATCAATTGATAAGCTGCTTTGGAAAGTGGAGAGAAGGTCCTCATTCATGAGCTCGATAGGGGAAGGAATCCAATTAAATTGTACGTGAGATGGCTTCCTGTCAAGCTTGACATCCATCTTCGCATACTCGATTATTACCGCGTCAGTGACTAAACACTGCGGTATATTATTGTTGAAAGCGGAAAGGTTGGGCTTGATATCAAAAGAGGTCTTTACATTCCATCCTTGGGAACAGTATAAAAAGGCAAATTTAGTCCTATAATTCCTCTAGTTGTCCGGCAAGTCGTGGACTATCTTCAGTCCGCGATGGTGTGTAAATGTGATCCAACCACAACCATAGTCTTGTGAATTGCACAGCCTCGCCCTAAATATATACCTAAAGGCTGTAAGCGTGGGGAGAACACCCAAAACTTTGCGAAGAATCAAAAACGCCACTATGCAACCCCACGCGTTGGGAAACAACTCTGCTACCATCACATCCAGAAGGCCTAACACGTCTCTACAAAATGGGTGTAGGGGAAATCTAAGTCCCCGATACCTACAAATTATAACTATCTGGTATACCGAACTTCGTCGAGATTTTATCACATTGCTTCTCTAAGTCTCCTTTCGTCACCAAATCGACGAAGTAGTTCAAGGGACCCTCGTCGTCTATGTAAAAAGGAGGAGGATGTCGCATCGTGCTTTGTCTGCTCGATTACTCGCTTGATCCTTCCATTTTATCCATATCTAAAATCAATAACCCTTCTAGCTCAGGATTTATTCTTGGCAAGTAGTTGGGTAAAAAAGCAATGCTCACTTCCCAAGGTGCGGTTTGGCGTTTGTCTGCTATATAAATGGGGGAAACAGATGATTCCCCTGTCTTTATTGATTCATAATATGGGGTAATCTTTATGTCACTACTATCATCCGAGTCATGCTGAGAGACTTTAGTAGTCACTACTTGGTTACATACAACTAAAGGGGGAAATCTTGGGTTCACAGTGTTAGTCTCATTGTTAGTCGCGGATTTATTGTCAGCCATATTCAAAATAAATTAGCAATTAGTATTTTTCAAAGATTAAAGTTAGGTTCATAAATATATTCAAAAGTCCTGATGAACAACTACGAAGTGTATGATGAACAAATTCAAGATAATGAAGAATAGTTTGAAGATATTCAAGCAATTTGAAGATTCGTTTGAATACCTTTGAAGATCTTGTTGAAGATTTATGTCAGAGGTTGAAGATTTATGTCAGACTTTGAAGATCTATGTCAGAGACTTTGAAGATCTTGAATAAATGTTGTCAGAGATTGTATGTGGGTTGAAGATTCTCAGAGGTTCTCTCTTTACTTTTCTCTCACTAGAATATAAATTAAGAAATACAAATAAAGTTAGGTGAGAGGAACAGTTCTAAATTTTCCTATTTATGGCAACAATAAATGCTTAACTACCATTCTTAAAATGACACTTTCCGTAATATCGATGGGTCGGATCCCCAATTGAAGGCAAGAAGAATAATATACTAAGTATGAGGCTTAGATACCATTATAGGCAGCAGTATCATCCTCAACCATGTATGTCGCAGGGTCGATAAGTCGGACCCCCTTTGGGGCTTGGGAAAGCAGAAATTGTCTAAGTATAGAAAGATAAAGGGGTCACCTTGTCCTTAACATCGATAAATCGGATTCCTTAGGAGACCATGACTCCTAAAAATATTCCAAGTACTTGAGCATGTTAATAGGCATCCGTAGGGTCGATAAGTCGGACCCTAAAGAGGAAAACCTCCAATGAAAATTGTTCTAAGTATGGAAATACTTTATATCTTACCACCACATTGATAAATCGGACTCCCCAACGCATCTATGTTTGGCAAAAATATTCTAAGTATCAGAAAGGTTCCATTAACCTGTCCGACTCATCGATATGGCTAACATTAATGACTGATCTTTGAACCTTCTGTAAGATCGATAAGTCGGACTCCCATACTTGAGAGTGGATTGGAAAATTTGTCTAAGTATGGAAAAGATCAGTCAATCATGTCCTTCTCATCGATGTGGCGACATTAACGAATAGCCACAATGCTGCCAAGTCGTGGCATATCATGTCACGACATCATGATGACAAGTCACGACTTAAGGTCAAATGAGTCAAACTTTGAGTTCGCTCTTGTAGTGGGGTAGATAAGTCGGACACCCCTTAGGGACCAACTATGCCAAGAAAATTCTAAGTTAGAACCAAGCCGCAGCAGTCTCATGACAACTTGTAGTGACATAGATAATACTCTCCCAGGGGTGCTAGTTTCCAGAAATTGTGCTAAGTGTAAAAAATGTCGTATCATACTGTCATTGATGTGCAAATTTTATTTTAACCGCAAGCGCACGGTGTACGTGTAGTCGCGGGTCGAACACAAGGAAGCTAGGACAAGAAACTTGGTAATTTCGATTGATTATATTGCTTAGGGACAAAAATGATTGATTGGTTGTGAACTAACAACTAAGAATGCAATAAATGAAATGTGGTTTAACTATATGATGATGAAATCTAGGGTGTCGGGAATCCCCTATAGTCTTGCATGATCTAATTCTCATTAGTGTCTATGAAGTATAGGATTAATTGTGTGATTAAACTTGATCTTGTTAATCTCAAACTCTCGCTCTGTTGATTAACTATTAGATTTAGACCCTATTAATTCAATTCTCACGCGTTAACTTTATTGAACGAATTGATAAGAATTTAACTAAAGTTTACCCTAAAGCAAAGGCGATCCCAATCTCACACGCTAGTTCTATTGAATGGTTCGACAAAGCATATTTAATTTAGGGTTAATTAGCACAGTTTAATCACTTTAATCCATAGTTTCATAGACACATCCAAGAATCAAATCATACTCAACTAATAGGTTCAAACCCTAACCCTAGAAAATGGATCTACTCACTAGACATGGTAAATGCAATAAAGATCAATTCAAATTCAATTCTAAACATAAATGACAATGAATTAAGGATTAAACTAAGACAAGCAATGATGAAATACTTAATAATGATGATAATGAATACTAAACAATAATGGAGAAAATGAAAATATTATTAAAGGATGATTAAAGCTAGAATTCAATGTTCAACTAACAAAACTTAAACTAATACAATAATTCAAAGGCAAAAGAAGAAAATAAACTTACAAACTTAAAGGATGAATAATTCTCAAAGACTAGATTAATGTTCTTGACAAAGTAAAATAAACTAAAATGAAATTCAAAGCTAGATTAATGGAAGTTTAAGCAAAAACTAAGTAAAAGTGAAAGGAGGAAGAAGAGAACCCTAATCAGGATTAAGGGTTCTATTTATACTAATGAGGTTAATTAACCTAGGCCCAAAGAAAGCCCGGAGGAAAAACACGCCAAAAAGGTGAATTAATGTTTCGCCGAGTCGGCTGTCCAAAAGTGCCTACCACAGCCGAGTCGTCCTAAGCTTCTGGAAAAATGAGGATTTTGTCAGCCCACTTTCGCCGAGTCGGCGATCACTTTATTTGCCCCACAGCCGAGTCGGCGTTTGTTGGCAGACAGATTCTGCTGACTTCAAACGGTCTCCATTTCTTGCTCGGTTATCGGAATCGGACATATAATATACCGTTGGAAAGTTCTTGAAGTCTAGTTTCCAATGCCGCAAACCTTGCATTAATACAATATTCCTATCAAAAGTTATGGCCAAAAGAGTAGACATGTATCAAATTTCACCTCAAAATAACAACACTTTCTACTCTTTTGCTCTTTTACTCCTCATGCCTTGATAAAATTGATAGCTTGATACGTTATTTGAGCCCGGTAAACATGGTTAGCACCAAAAACACACAAAAATGACTCAAAAGCGTATAATTCACCCATCTTCCCATACTTTGACCATGAAACACCGAAATAGAGTAAAACCGAACGAAATGACCCCGAATCTCCTTCAAAACACCGCAAAAGAGCATAAAGATATAACCGATTAGTGCAAATAATTGCACTTATCAGTCATTCATGCCACGACATTGATCTGACTCTAGAATAAAAAAACAAGCCTCAGTACTGTCGGGGGATCTATAAGTCGGATCCCCTAGGGCACCCTAAACTTCAAAATATTTCTAAGTTAAAATTTATCATGTACACCGCAGCACAAAATGAGAAGCCCCTGGAGTCCCTGTGCCGCGACATAGTCATCAACGAAGAGAAATGAGATGTTCCCCTATCCGTGAACTCGATAAGTCGGACATCTAAGAGGGGTGTTCATTGCTTAAATTTTTCTAAGTCATAAGACAGTTTGAGACACAACGCTCATCTACATCAAGCCGTGGAGACACAACGCTCATCTACATCAAGCTCACTATGTTGAGAAGATACTTAAGCGATTTAATATGCTTGATAAAGCGCCGGTCTCTACTCCCATGGAACCGGGTATGAAGTTTGCAAAACATACCGGTCAACCAGTTTCACAATTGGAGTATTCAAAGGTCATAGGATCTTTGATGTATGCTATGACGAGTACAAGGCCTGACATAGCATTTGCAGTGGGTAAACTTAGTAGATTTACTAGTAACCCAGGTCCCCATCATTGGATGGCGATAAGAAGAGTATTAAGATATTTGTTGCGTACCAAGGATTTTGGTATTACGTATAGCGGCGAACCTCCTATTCTAGAAGGTTATTCTGACGCTAGTTGGATCACTAATGAAGAGGATAACTCTTCTACTAGTGGATGGGTGTTTGTTTATGGGGGAGGTGCCATTTCTTGGTCTTCTAATAAACAAACATGTATAGCCGACTCTACGATGTCAGCTGAGTTTATCGCTCTTGCTTCAGCAGCTAGTGAAGCAGAGTGGTTGAGGAATCTCATGTTTGAGATACCTTTGTTACCTAAGCCAATTTCACCGGTGGCGATTCATGCGGATTGCATGACGGCTTTAGGTAGAGCGTATAGTCAAGTATATAATGGTAAGTCTCGTCATATTGCTCTTAGGCATAGCCTAGTGCAAGGACTTATTATTAACGGGGTCATAACTTTTGACTATGTGAACACTAAGTTCAATGTGGCGGATTCGTTTACGAAAGCCATGAATAGGGACTCAATTGAGAAAGCCTTAGTTGAGATCGGTTTATGTCAGTAAAATCATTTGGGAAAGCCCAATTCACGCATGAGTAACATCGTGTCTGAATTCAATGCGGTAAAATCCTCTTGGTTTTTGTTAAAGCAACTCGTTCATGACCCATCGTTGCTTTGTACCATGATAGAATAAGGTAGTCGTCTTGAAAGTTCTCAAGATCAAGAGTTGAAGAGCTCTTGGTGTTATATCCACGTCACGGGGATATGTCTTATACGTAATGAGAACCTACCTATATATGTTTGAAGTGTGGCCGCTTCAAGTAGTCAAGATTGGCATAATGACTATGATAAACTTATGAATAAGATACGGACACGGCCTTATAATGTGTCAAGTTAATAACTTTGTGTTATTTGTTTTGTGTGTACGAAATCTTCAAGTGGTCGGAAGGGTCATTTGATTCAATTCCGAATGGAAATCAGTTCTGGCTCGATCACTTGTTAAGTGTGTTGTACTAGGCGTTAATTCAATCCATAGGGATATTAGCGTTGATGCATAAAATGTATTATGAGTTTTGGTAAATGAGAAGCTTATTATACCCAAAATGGGGGAGGATTGTTAAACATTTAGTGTATAATAATCCTGTATATTATAATCATCAAGTACTACTAAGGTAGTGGGACCAATCGTATGTCCGTATACATCGCTAAAGCTACTAAAAGTAGTGGGAGAAAACGTATTATTATACGAGGTCCGTTAGGCATAAAGTTATTTCCAAAACAAAGGAAAAGGGGGACCTAGGCAGTAGGCAAAAGCCGACTCGGCGGTCCCCCTGAAAGTGCCATAGCCGAGTCGGCTTTGGCCTCTGGAAAATTTGGGTTTTGGTCAGAGACCAAAAGCCGAGTCGGCAGTCCCTTTATAAGACCCATCGCCGACTCGGCGGTCTGGGCAAAATAGTGCCGTTGCTTTTTCTTCCCGTTTTCTATGTGATTAATGCCTTGGATTCTCTTGATTATGCCTTAATTCTGAGATTATAATGCTCATGAATGACTAAGAATAATGTCATTCAATTGCATTGATACCCATGATCATCAATATGATCATTATGGGTGATGATTATGAGGAGGCTCCTCCATATACTCTTTGAGTATAAATAGGTGCCTTAGGGGATGAGTTCTATACACCTTTTCTTACTCTTCTCCAAAGTCTTTCTCATTTGTTCTTTGCATACAAAAGAGTAATTAACTTTTGTTAGTGCATTTCCACAACTTATAATTCCTCAAACACTTTGTTATTTCATAATACAACCTAAGTACTAAGGTTGTGTTGTAATCGATTGTATCTCGTTGTGAATTTCCAAACATCAACCCAAGTACCTTTGTGGGGGAAATATCACAAAAGGATAGTGAGCACACGCCTTCGATTTGTATCAAGTTTCCGGGTAACGTTCATCGTTACAACATTATCTTCAATTCATTTGTTACATTGTAATCATCTTGTAAGTTTATTTTTGTCATCAAACAAAGGGGTTTATACAAATTCCCGAGTTGTAATTTGTATTGTAATTATATACATCGTAATCTCAACCTCAAAAGAAAGGTACATTCTTCCTTTGCAAATTCCATTATAATTATTAAGTTGGTAAGTAGTATTTGGTACAAATAACATGAAGTCAATATTATTGCTTATGGATGTCTTTTCGTTTTGATTTTGGGTGTTAAGTTGGTAAGTAGTATTTTGGTATAATTAGTATTTGATTAATTATTTGCAAGTATTTGCAAATTCCATGATAAGTATTAAGTTATTTTGGTATAATTAGTTGAAAAATAAATCGTAATCTCGTATTAATACAAAAGAAATGATAAGTAATGATAAAGTAGTTTAAAGTAATACATTATTGAAAAGTGTTACATTAGCCTAATTGGTGTGGTGAAAAAGTGTTACCTAATTAGAAAAAAGTGTTACAAAAGAAATGATAAGTAACACTATGAAAATGATACATATGCAAAAAAAGTGTTACCTAAAGTTATTTGATATAACACTTTTAAATGTGTTACCATATGCATGTAAAAGTGTTACCTAAGAGAATAGGTAACACCGTCAGATGTAGCACCCAAAAATGTGTTACCTTAGGTCTATAGTAACACTTTCAGCACTTTAGGTTACACTTTTAGGGTGTTACCTAAAATCAATTATGTAGTAGTGATTCCATCTCTCCACTGAGCTTGATCATAGTTTTTATGAGTAGTATATACCGAGTATGACATTGATGATAATGGCACCTCGAGGTGTTCGCTAGAGTTGTCCGATTCGACGGTAAATACAATTTGAAGTCAGGTGAAAATTGGATTAAGTTATAAAATCGGATAGAAGTCTAATCATGGTGTGTAAATTTTTAAATAAATATTTACTCCTTATATGATAATTTGAGTAATTTGGATGTCCGTCCATGGCGGGTCAAATATTGAAGAACATAAAATTTAGAAATCCGACAAAATATTCCCGCCTCAACAAACTGAAAATTTCACAATTCCCCCTCATATCCTCCCGCAATCCCTGTTTAGCAATTCATCACTCTCCTCATTTCCACCTATATGAGTAAACCCTAAAAAAAGTTCCCCGATTTTCACTTCTCTGTATCCCTAAAAATTCCAATTGTTATAGCTCATGAATTTACTAGTAACGAAACTCTTCCAATTATCGCCGGTATTCCTTTTTCCTTTAGTCAAAGGTCAGTATTCAGTTCACAGTACCCTAAATCAATTGTCTCAATTTTTGCATCACTTTTCGATTTCTTGTTAGGGTTTTTAAATTAAAGCAATTTTCACTTTTGGGTGTTATTATAAATTATACAGATGGATGAAGATAAATCTGAGAAATTAAACGAGAAAGAAAGTCGTAATGCATTAGGTGATATAACTAATCAACTTGGGAAAAGGAAATTTTCATTGATTTCAAAGAGTGAGAATAAGAATAATATTGCATTTGATCGGGTAATTGATAAAGTAGAAAAAGAAGGAAATACCATTTTAAAATTCCCTAGACTTAGTAATGAAGCTGGGTTATCTCCATTGAAAGGTGGTAAGACGTATCGCTTACTTAGTCCTTCTATTGATTCTCGAAAAGATACAGTTAATGTTGGTTATAAAACTAAGGAAAATTACAAATCTGTGCTTGATAGTATAGATTTGTATACTGTTAAAGCGGCTGAAACTTTGAGAGAAAGTTGTGTTTTGGGAGTGCAAAGTGGTGAGAGCTCAAAACCTGTTGAAAGAGAATGTGTAGAAGGTGAAAATGAATGCCAAAATGAAGAAACAATAGAGATTTCTGATGTTGGCGAGAATGAGAGCAGTCATGAAGTTTTGGGTACTCAATTTGTAAGTGAGAGTGCTGGGAATCAAAGTGTTGATCGCTTGATGACTAATAAATGTGAATCATTTGTGAGTTCGAGATTAGACGAATCTAACAAGATGCGAGGGTTTGGATTAGAGAGATGTTCATTGTTGAGAGGGGATGTCGTTGGTTCTAGTGTTGCTGATTATACGGACTCAATCAAAGATTGTTCATGCTCCTTTTGTTCTAAAGGTATGTGCAAAGTTTCTATATGTGCAATCATGAATTTATTGTTGGGATTGTTATGAGTAATTGAAAGATTTGATGTGAACAGCTGCTTTTGCATTATCGGATCTGCATTACCAGGATTTGAAAGGCCGGATAAGAGGTACATTCAGTGCCCCTTTATCCATGGCAAATGATTGTTTAATTTGATCATGTTTTGGCTGCTGACATCTTTACTGTGATCCTTCTCAGCCTTAGCTAAGAGTCAGAAGGAAGCAAGCAATTTGGCTCAAAAATACAACACATACAATCTAAAGGGTGAGCATGCCCTAGGAAACTTTAGCGAAGCGGCGCAGTTGGAAATTGATCTTATGAATCAATGGAGGTCTTTGTTTCTTCAGATGGAAGATACATTTGGAAATGAACGCAGTGAGCTAGTAAGTGTTACCAAGATTGCGATTTCCTGTCATATGTTATGCTTTGGAATGCAATCCTTTTTCGAACCTTTTCTTATTTGAAATGGTGATATGAGATTCTTGTATTAAGTAGAGCTGTATATTTTCTGTATAAATGCTTACCAAATTCAAATTAACTTCTCTGGCAGAAAAACGATTTACTTACTTTGAAGGATATAAGAGATGACATGAAGATGAATTTAGAGATCAATGGAACGCCATTTGATGGGCTACAATGTTCTTCTGATGCTTCCGATCATATAACAGGCTAGGAAGTTTGGTCTTTGCTGGTGTGGTGTTTCTCTTCTCTACTTGTTAGTTTAGGACTGTTTTATAACTTACCTTTTGTGCTGTCATTAGTTTGTCTGGTCTGTTAAATGTAATCCTGGTAACAAATACTTTTGCAAGTGATACTATGTGCAAAAGTTAATTGAGTTTTTGTTTCAAATGATCTGTGCTATCTTGTATATTTTCGAGTCTAGGAAACTTTTAATTATGTTGAGTAACAACCATTTTTCTCGAACAAACCTGTAATTGCACATGCCAGCATCGGCCATTGCCCTAAGCATAACTTGACTGTATTGCAAAAGTTAACGATCAAAATATAAGCTGTGACAACACGATCACCATCTGCATTGACAGAAGGCAGTCTTGTGAGGATTGTGCAACCACAGCTGAAAACCTGAAACTGCATCCTGCACTACATGGTGCCAATGAAGGTTCTGAACTAAATTACAGGTGCTCTTGATAAGAAATGTAAACAAGCTTATTTGACATTTTTTGAATTCAGTTTAATGCTGTGCAACGGTTTGATGGTGTTGTGATTTTTAGTCGTAGTATGAATGAATCCTTAACTCAATCTACTTTCTACCAACTATTTGTTTCTTGGCTTATTCTTACTCTATCATTAATCAAGTAAACATGTTCTGTTGTGTAGTAAAATAAAAAAGAGACCAAGAGTATTTTGATAGTGTACACGACTTGGGCTAGCTGTTTCCACAACCTTGAGCGACCACATATTGTTATATCAGTTGTTTCTTATACTATGAATCCAATCATATCATATCATTCATGTATGAGTATTATAGCTGGTCTTGTGCAAGACTGTCTCCAGTATGAGACGGATAACTCAATCAGCTCAAAAATAGTCTTTTCTCAATATGCTCAGTAATTGATCTATTTAAGGTCATGATTAATACGTTTAAGTAGGGTTGTTCATGGCGGGTCAATTTCTATAAAAATTTGAAACCTACGGGTCGGGTGTACCTGACCCACCTTAATCGAGTCGGGTCATGGGCCAACATTAAATTTTAATCAAATTATACTATTTTTAATCAAATTAGATGAAAAATGATAGAACTTCAATTATAATTTACAGTCAAACAAGTAAAAATAACAAATTAATAATCTTTAGGTGATATGCATTACAACTATTTTCCCTTAAGTAAACAATCTGATCATGAATTAAAAACTACTAGCAACTTAATGTGATATTGACTCGATCAATAGTAATTAGTAACTCGTAGGTGAATTTTACTTGAATACAATACTTAAACTCATTTTGTACCCGATAAAATTAAACCAATTATCAACCGATGAAAGCCCGAGACTCGTTGACACTAGACTCGAACTTCAATCGACACCGAACTGAAGCAAACCTGATAACTCAAATAACTGAATTTCAACCGAACTGTGACAAATCAATTCGACCCGATTGTGACCCATTAGAGCACTATCTTTAAGATAACTAATTCGAATTACAACCGAACCAATTGACAATCGTTCGAAACCGACCTGATAACCCAAATGAATAGCTCTGGACAACCTCATCAAAATCTGTTAAATAGAATGTTTTAAATATCATTTCGTCAAAGTTTACCCTGCCTAATAAAATAATAAATCTATTTAATTAATCAACCAACTATGCACATACGATGTTAATTTAGGTAAATAATTGTTCTAGTTAGATAGAAAAATAAACTTTTTGTTGTGGAAGAGTTTCATGAAAAACTTGTTGGTTCAACAAGGCACAGATGACGCACTTGAAAGAAAAAGTCAACATTTATATGGAAGAAAATTGGGTGTCCGTGAAGAAGACAACGAGCGCTATCGAGTTGTCATTGGACCTAAAATCAAGTATAACTACTTGAAGGACACGAATCTTGGTGTATTTTTGGAGAATCTTCAAGCAGTGTATACTTCAATGTACGTTACGAACAAAAAATTGCTTGAGGTGAGAGCTGTGTGAACTCATGAAGGAGGATAACACAAGTATGCAAGACCACATCAACACATTCAACCAACTTGTGTGTCAATAGTTGAATGAAGGTGAGAAAATTTTGAATGAGGAGAAACCCCTACTTGTTTTAGCCTCTCTTCCTAAGAACTATATAAATACACAAATTCTAGTGAGAGACGGTCTCTTTGAAAGACCATCTCTAATTGGAGTGGCCCATTAGAAAAAATATAGAGTAAATATAGGCAAATTCAAAAATTAGTTACATGTCACAAAACTAAAACTTTTCTGTTAATGAATACAATTACAAAAATTATAAAAATTATTACCTTCACTAAATATTTTAATTAGTCAAAAATATTCATTAAAATATTAACGTATTTAATAATACGTGCATTGCTAAATCCTTGTTAGTCATAATATAAAGGGAAATAATGGTCTTAGGCACCAAGAAACTATTAACAAAAAATAAATTAAAATAAGAAAAAATCTCTTTTATAAAATAACCAGCTTTACATCCAGGTTTCAAATTCTATTTTTTTAATTGTTTGTTTTAGTTTGACTAGACTGAGCTAACAATCTGAACAGCATCAAATCTAATGCATGAACTTCTATAGTTGGAAAACAGAAACTATATTTGATATTGTAATTAATCTTTATGGATAGAAGAAACAGTGAAGCATTGCAAGAAAGTGAGTAACATTTAGAGTTGGAATTGGACTTTAAACAATTGGAGTTTTAATTGAGATAAAAAGTTAGAGATTTTGATTGTTAGAGTATGGCTCAACTATCAGCTTAAACTTTTGGTTGAGTTGGTTTATTGACATGATACCAGAAGCTAGTGAGACAATAAGTCACGGGTTCGAATCTCAACCACCCCTCATTTAAAGTGGAATATTTAAAACGAGGTATAAAGAGGGCATGTGTCGCATCCACACTTTAAGTCCAAAGAACTCTCTTGTGAGGGGGCGTGTTAGAATATATAACTTATCCTGGAGCCTAAACCATCAGTTTAAACTTTTGGTTGAGTTGGTTCCTTAACAATAATTTTTTGGGAAAAATAATTAGAGAGATTCATGAAATTGAAGAGAGAATAACTAAGGGTAAGTGATTGGGGTTAATTGTATTGCTCAAAGATAAATAAGGAGAGCCAAAGGTTAAGAAATTAGTTTAGCAAGTCATTTCAAACACCGGTGACTTGAAGCTGGTGATATGGTTATAATAATTGTGCTTTTGATTTTATAGTGGTTATAACTTGTAAATATTGAACTTTACGGCGTTTATAAATTAATAACCTAAATTTTGCGGCTTTAACATGAAAACTAATCCACTAAGATCCTGCTTGGCTATTATTCAACTTATAAATTAAGAAAAAAAATACAAATTAAAAGTAATTGATGAATAATATAAAAAAAATAAATGAGAATAATTGGATGAACTGATGATAATTTTTTTTTTTTTGAGATAGGATGAACTGATGATAATATGATGTGAGCAATTTGCAATGAGTTATACTTCTATAATTTTAGAGTTTAAGGGTCAAATATGAGTCTCGAAAATTTGGACTTAATCTTAATTTTAGGGATGACAATTCAGTCCGAATTCGACCCTAGTCCAACTTGATTCGAGGAAAATAATCCGATTCGAGTCCGATGAAAAAGTCATCCGACTCCGACTCCGACTTTATGATCCGAGTCCGAGTTAGAGACGGACCGGAGTTGGACCTAATTAAAAATCCGAGACTCCGACCTGACTCCAACCCTGTAGGACATTTGACTTTGAATTTGATTTTACACATATATTTTGTTTCCTTTAAAACTCTAGACGTGACTGATTCAAGCTCTCTCATGCTAGTTGTAATTTTCGATTTTGAAAAACTACTTGGCATTTTAATTTTGATTAATGAATTAAGATACGACAAATGAAATCAAGAGAAATAAAATATGCCAAATCAAAATACGAGAAAATTTTGTTAAATTGTAGTAGTAGTAGTAGCAGCCAGTAGGATTATTTCTCTTGTTAAAATTGAATTCAAATTGAAGTACATATTTTTTTGTTAGATTGTATTTGAAAAATATATTTTGTTAATTTTTATGTTTTAAAATCATTAGTACAATTCCGTTAGAGTTCCGAGAGTCCAAGTCGGGGCAAACTTGGAGTATGCATAATTCAACTCCGAGTGGAGGTGGACTGAAAACAAAAGTCTGAGGTTTTGGGTTTTCCACGTGGTAAAATCCGTGCAATATACGGTATTTTTTAATATAAAATTATATCCAAATGTAAATTTAAGATAAAGGTGTAATTATATATTTTTGGGAAATTCCACGTGGTAACTCTGAGGTTTTGGGTTTTCCACGTGGTAACTCTGAGGTTTTGGGTTTTCCACGTGGTAACCAAAACTTAAAAAAAATCCACATGGTAACCCTGAGGTTTACCAAATTGTTCCACCATGACCTTTTTGCACATAAAACATTAGCAAAATGTTAGGAAACATTAATTTCGAAACTTTAAAGCTCTTGTACGCCTATCTATACAACTCACCATTGCAAATATCATCATTTTCAACATTTTCCCTCAATATATAACCCCAAACTCTACAATCTTTGGATTTGGAGGGAAAAATATGAATTGGATGAAAGATGGTAGAGTTGAGGCTTATGTTTTGGGAAAAAAAGGTTGAAACCGATGACATTTGAAATGGTGAGTCGCATAAATAAGCATACAACATCCATAAAGCTTCAAAATTAACGTTTACTAACGTTTTTATGTGCAAAAAGGTCACGATGGAACAATTACGTAAACCTCAGGGTTACCGTGTGGATTTATAAAAAGTTTTGGTTACCACGTGAAAAACTTAAAACCTCAGGGTTACCACGTGGAATTTTCCTATATTTTTTTAATAAACTTTTAACCAATAAGAGTACTGTATTTGACAAATGACTATTAAAATGTCATTTGTCATTTAGTGGCAAAATTATTAAATTCTATCATATATGTCAACACTACAACAACGTTTTTGCTTTTGTTCACTTCTAAATTCTAATAATGCAAAATTTATTAGCTTATAATATATAAAAATTAAATATATGTTGACATATAACAGAATATCTCTCTATATAAATTTGATTTATGAATTTGCAAGTCTTCTTAATTTCTACCATATACAAATATGATACCCATTATCTTTCATAAATTAGCAAATGAATTTGGACCAGAAAGTAATACCGAAGCAATCTTTTCATTGATAATCTATACGTGCATCACAAATTATCTAAATTTAATATCTTCACAAAAAAATTATCTAAATAAAATAAAAATGCGAATCATAACTAAAAATAAAAATTGAACAAAATTAATGGGATACAATAAAAAGAAATATTGATGGAACAAAGAATTTTATACTCCAAAGTTTTATAAGGGAATCTATTTTCCCGTACTAATACAAGAAACAAACAAATAGATTTACAAAAGGAGCCGTTAGAGAGTCATTGAATCTCCATAAAAGGAGTGAAAGTGTACAATAGTCAATGACGATTATACCCTTTTCTCGGTGAGTATTACTATACAATAATTTCCCCCTTGGTTCTTGCACTTCTAATAGGCAGCGGACACCCCCTTATCCAGTTATCCTTAACTACTTAGTAATTTTACTATTTTTATTATACTTGTTATATTTGACTTTTTACGCAATACAATGTGTTGTTAGATCATTTACAAAATATATATTGAACAATACACATCTAAAATAAAAACATAATATTATGAATGCAAAGATCTCATTTCACTATTTTTTTTACACATTAGTAGGAATGGTCACGGGCATAGTTGTTAAAATCGCAATTCTAATCTATGTTTCTACGATTTTACGATCCAAAAACAAGCGAGCGATTTGAATCGCAAGTAGAATCTTAAAGTTGTAGAATCTTACGATTCTAGTTGGAATAAAATTTTTAAAGGTAGAATCATAACACGATTCTAGGATTCTACGATTTAACGATCCGATTCTATTAATTTAATATAAATTATTTTTAATTTTTCTTATATACTATCTTTTACTAATCTCTTTCACATATACGCATAAATTTAAAATTTTCCATCTTGAAAACTTTAAAAGAACAAATTTCTTAATTGGTATGAAGATTTAAACTAATTATTAAAAAGTTTTCATTATGTTCTTAAAAATAAAGTAAAGAAACTTTAATTCATGAATTTAAACTTTTGAATTGGACAATAATGATAAAAAACTATATATTTTTAATATATTTAAGTTTATCTGTAGAATCGTACGATTCTACGATTCGATTCTAACTCTCAAAACGATTATAAGTTGAATCACGATTTTAACAACTTTGGTCACGGGTCTAGGACCCTGTTAGACCCGCCTCAGACCCGCCCCTTTTTTAAGGGTCTGGGTCTTATTTTTTGAGACCTTTCGGATCTGGGTCAGATCTGGATCTAAAAAATAATTGGCAGATCCGGGTCTAATATTCGGACCCTAGACCCGCCCCTTGAACCCTTATAAATATTACATTGTCCATTTTTATTTTCCTTCTACGTATGAATTCCGCCCCCAACACTTATTTTTTTCATATAATTATAATATATATAAATAATATAAATATATAATATATATGCTACTTGCTAAGTGCTAACCCAATTACCTTATTTCATGGACTCGAACTAGTGTTTATAATAGAATTTAAGCGTATATGGGTGACGCTATGCGAATTTAGATGTTAAATTAGTATTAAATATTTGTAAAATACGATAATAACTCTCTTATAAATATACGAAAAATATAATGACTTACAAATGTTTTAAATTTGACAAATCAAAGAGATTTTCTTTAGACCCACTAAGGACCCATTAAGGACCCTAGACCCATCAGATTCGGAGGGTCTGGGTCCGAGTCTGAAAATTTTGGACCCTTAGGGTTCGGATCCGGGTCTGGATCTCAAAAAATTAGCGGCAATATATAAATAATCTTTTATGATGAATACTGTCAAAAACCCTTATGCAGCAATTATTTCGGAATGGAGGGAGTACTTATACACATATCTCTTTTGTGGATGCACATAATCCGGTCTGGTTTAGTTTGACACAAAAATCAAACCAGACCAGAAATATCGTTCTGGAGTATTTTCAGACTAGACCAGACCGGACCGGATCAAACCATTCTACTACGCCCTGGTATGATCTAGTCTACGATTTTTTCTTATTAATGCATTTTTTGTTTAAGAATGTCTTTAATTGAGTTTACCAAAAAAAATTTTTAATTCAAGTACATACAATAAATCAAAAACGAAAAATGATTTGAAAAATTTAAAAATCGAAAAAAAAAATTACAATCGACACTTTTTACAATTGAACCAACTAATTCGAAAAAATCAAAAATCGAAAAATCAAAAAGAGTCAACCAAGCATTCAAAATACAACAATTAATATAACACTAATAAATAAATAAAAAACTACATACAAAAAAAAAATCAATAATAAAATCAACACAAACAACACTTGAGATTTGAGAAGAGAGGCGCCACTGAAGGTGGAACCATGCAAGAATGAAGTGAGACCAACTGTTGATTTAGTGAGACTTGAGAGAGGCGCCACTTCTTGCTTTTATTGGAGAAAAATGAATGATAGAATCAGATTTTCAAACAACCTAAAATAATAGGGATCCTGCCGGTAGTACTAATCTAATATTTTGAGTTGGGCCAAACTTGTCATTTTCATACATTAATGCGGTTTCTGATTTACTGTTTATCATTTACACCAGACCAGTTAGTCTGAAAATTTTAAAACCAATTTTTTATAAAAGAAACGAACCTTAGAACATTTGAACCTTAGATCAAACCAAATACTTAAATTTCGGTTTGGTTTACGGTTTAGACCAAACTTTATTCAGCCTTAATCTCTCTTAACTTTTTTTTTGTTCTATAAAGTTACTTTTGATTTGTTATTTTGAATTGTTTCATTGGTTATTCTCAAAAAAAATATTTCTAATTATGTCAGATTTTAGACAAAAGTAACCATGTTCATCCTCATTTTGATAATTTAATACTCCCTCCGTTTCAGTTGACTCATCCCATTTAGTTTTTCACGAATTTTAAGAGTTGATTGGGGTCTATTAAAAAAGTTGGTAGTTAGGTATTTTAATTGATTAAATTAATTGTAAAGGTGGTAGTGAAGTATTCGGAATTAAAAAAGTGGGGGTATTTTGGTAAGAAAAGGTTAGCCAAAAAAGAAAATGGAATAAGTAGTATGAAAATGTCAAATAAGGAAATGGGACAAGTAAACTGAAACGGAGGGAGTTGTATATTTCTTATTCTCTTTACTTGTTCCATTTGGGTTGGACACGGATTTTAAGGGTAGTGGGGTACCACTTAAAAGATGATATTTCGATATTTTAAGAGATTAGATTAATTACTAATTTTTTCCTTCTTTTATCTATATAAAACGTCTTTTATATAAGTCATTCAAAAGGGAAAATTACAAAAAAAAAAAAAAAAAAAAAAACTATTTAATCTAGTACCTTTTGCAAAAAAAAAACTAACTAATCTAAATTTACTCCCTCTTTTAAATATTATCTGCAACTTTTGTCATTTTTGTCCGATCAGAGTTATCTGCAACTCACTGTTTTATTTCCTTTTTTAGCTAAAAATAACCAATGTAATTATAATTTTACCCAAATTTACAAATCTGATTTTTCTCTCTCTTTCCATTTTCTATCTCCTTCTTTCCTTTAATGGGAGGGAAAGTGGTCCTACTTTCATTTTCTCTCTCCTTATTTCCTTTAATTACATATCCACACTTCATCTAATTAAGGCCCTACAAAAAATGCATTGGCAACCGCAAATTGTACTGCAGTTGCACATAATATTTAACGGAGGGAATTTGTTTTTTTTTGCAAAAAACATCATAAATGATATAAACGTTTGCAAAAGACTATCAGTTAACATTTTTTCGTATGTTGACCTTGGGGTCACGTGAGTTACTTAAGATAACATTTATTGTTTCTATTCTAAGACATGATTTCATCTAATTCTTCCCCCTTTCCCCTTTAATTTTTAAGAACCCTAATTCTGTCCCCAAATTGAATTATCTCTTCTCCTTCCATAGGAAAATCAAAGCTAAGCTTGATAGATGTGGGTATGGAATTCCTTTTGCAAAGAGAATTTCGTGGACCAAGGTAAATCCTGGAAGATGCTTTCATGTGTGTGGTGTTTCTCATATACCCATAATAGATAAATTCTGTTCTTGAGGGTGCTTGATATTATGAGTATATAATACAAATTACAATTGGGAATTTGTATTATCCCTTTGTTGATGACAAAATGAAATTACAATAATAATGCTAAAATAAACTTGAAGATAAGTTTGTAACAACAACCGTTACCCGGAAGCTTGATACTTGTTGTAGGCGTGTGATCTTTTTCCTTTTGTGATAATTCCCCCACAAAGGTACTTGCACTAGTGGAAAAATCGCCAATTGCTGCGGTTTTTTTTAGGGGTATTGGCTGTGTTTTTGTCTTGTAGCCCTTGGAGTAGCAGCAAATAAGAAAACATTATCGGCTGCGGACATTAAAACCGCAGCCCTTTAGTCATTTTTCAAAATTAAAAAAAAAACCATTGGGGGCTGCGGACATATACAAGAACCGCAACCCTTTTAGTCATTTTAGAAAATAAAAAAAAAAATTCAAAATCTGAAAATGAACCCAGAACAAGAACATCAAACATAAACAAAAAACCCAGATCTTCCAGATCGAACATACAAAGATCCCAAACGAAAATCTGAACATCATTAATAAGAAATTTTTTGATATCAGCATAACAAAGATCCCAAAAAATACAAAGATCGAACATCAAACATAATAAAAAATACAAAGATCCCAAACGAAAAAATACAGATCTGAACATCCATATAGCAGCAAATTTTTTGATATCATTAATAAGAAAAAAATACAATGAAATTTTGATAGCATCAAATTTTTTTGATACAATACAATGAAATTAATAAGAAAAAAATACAATGAAATTTTTTGATATCATTAATAAGAAAAAAATACAGATCAGAACATCTAGATAGCAGCAAAGGTCGAAATCTTCAAGATCCCAAACGAAAATCTTCATCAAACGAACCCTAAACGAACCCAGAAATCAAGAAATTTCTAAGCTTCAAGAAATTTCAAACCCTAAAAAACGAAATTTCAAACCCAGAAATCAAAAAATTTCACAAAAAAACGAAAGAATCCTAAAAAATACGAAAGAAGGAGGCTTATCTGTTTGAGGAACAAATGGAGACTTCATCTTCATCTTCAAAAAACAAATATGGGTCATCCAAACTTAACCTTGAATTTTCGTTTTGAATGGTCGAAAAAACCTCAAAATTTTCGTTTTGAATGGTCGAAAACGAAGAACTATTGATGAAGGCCGATGAAAACAATGAAGGAAGTCTTTAATTTATGAAGTTTAGAGAAGTTTAGAGAATGAAAGGTCTCAAAATTTATGAAGTTTAGAGAAGTCTCCAATGGCTGATGAAAACTAAGAGAGACTAAGGGTTTCTTAGGGTTTCTTCTTCTTCTTAGAGCATGAAAACATAATAAAAAATAAGGTCTTAGGGTTTTCTTTCTTCTTAGAGAAAACGGTTGATGAAAGGGTTTCTTAGGGTTTCTTAGGGAAATAAGGTCTTTAATTCATGATGAAAGGGTATTAGGGTTTTATTAATTTCACAAGGGAAAACTAAGACGGCGCGCCTCAATATTGTTGGTTTTGGGTTATTGGGCTACACATTTGGGCTGCGGACACAAGGGAAAACCGCAGCCTATGATATAATTTCACTTTTGGGCTGCGGACACAAAGGAAAACCGCAGCCTATTCCAATTTTTTTTTTAAATTCTACTTATTGGCTGCGTGTACATTAAAACCGCAGCCAATTGGTAGCAGCAAATAGCTTTTTTTCCACTAGTGTTGGGTTGATGAATGGAAATTCACAACGAGATATACACAACACAATATACCCTTAGTACTTAGAGTATACCACTTAACAACTATGTGTTTGAGAATTATAAGAAATAGAAGAAATAGGCAAGAGTTAATTACTCTCTTGACAAAGCACAATGAAAGAGGAGGGCTTAGACCTCTAAGGTGGAACTACGGAGGAAGAAGGACGTGTAAAAACAGAGGAATAAACAAGAGACAACAAAAACACACAAAGTATGAGGTATCTTTTGATACCTCCCCCTCAAACAAAGTATCTTATCATTAATGAATCAACATTACACTAATGACTCAACTCTAACACTTGAGAACAAGCTCTCAAGATAGTGTATCCATTCAACAATGAAGACACCCACAAACTAATACAAGAAGAAGAAACTCTCTTGGTTTCTCTAAACCCTAGCCTATTCTAATGTGTATTAGCTTCTCTCACATTAACCCTAATGGTCTCTAAAAACACCTTTTATAGTCATAACAAAGAGGCCCACTAACCGTAACGTTAAAATAGAAACATTATGTTTCAACGCTGGTATACCGCTCAACCTCACGCTCGACTGAGCTCCTACGCTCGACCAGGTCGAGCCACATCACTGTGGTCACTGATCTTGTGCTGCTGTTTGGCTCGAGCTGCTGCTCGCCTGATTCCCATTGGGCTCGACCATCCCGAGCGACCCATATGAAGCTACTAAACAGTAGCTGCTGCTGCTGCCATGCTCACATGACCATCATCACCTCGAGCCTCACTCGTCGCACGCGCACTACGGCACTCCGAAGACCCCTCACATGAGTGAGATTTGGGTCTTGCTCTAACAATCTCCCCCTCAAGCCCAAATCTCACATCATCATCAAATGACACCTTCCTTGTTGTCCCAATCAACACATCAACATAGGATTTGGGTCTTGGCTCCCCCTCAAGACCAAACCCGTCATCAACACTCTTTGTGCACCACTTACCATTGTGAGCACCATCAACAAAAGTCACTCTCCTTAGTGACTTAGGACTTGCACCCCTCTCAACATGATGCAATCCTCCACTCCTTAGCAACACATGGCCATTGTTGCCCACCCTTCAAGTGCACCAAGCACCCCTTTGCCACCTTTAAGACTCCATCACCTTGAGTCTTCATGGTGTACCCAATCCTCTCTAATCTCCTACATGAGATTAGATTACTCATCATCAATGTGGAAGAAGAGTAAGAAAAACAGAGCAATAAATCAAGAGACAAACAATAACACAATAAAGTATGAGGTATCTTTTGATACCTCCCCCTCAAACAAAGTATCTTATCATTAATAAATCAACATTACACTAATGACTGAATTCTAACACTTGACACTTGAGAACAAGCTCTCAAGATAGTGTATTCATTCAACAATGGAAGACACCCACAAACTAATACAAGAAGAAGAGACTCTCTTGGTTTCTCTAAACCCTAGCCTATTCTAATGTGTATTAGCTTCTCTCACATTAACCCTAATGGTCTCCAAAGAACCATTTTATAGTCATAAGACTTATGAGAAAGTCTTAAGACCAATAACAAAGAGGCCCACTAACCGTAACATTAAAATAGAAACATTCTGTTTCAACGCTGGTATACCGCTCGACCTCACGCTCGACTGAACTCCTACGCTCGACCAGGTCGAGCCACATCACTGTGGTCACTGATCTCGTGCTGCTGTTTGGTGATGAGCAAATTTTAATTAACTGCAAGCGCACGGTGTACGCGTAGTACGGGTCGAACACAAGGAGGCTTAATAATTCCAAATTGTATGTTTATGACTAGCTAAGACAAGGTTCAAACAAGAATGTAAGATGATATTCTAATCCTATGATGCAATAAGCTAAGACGATAATAAAAATGAGGTATAACAATGATATGAAAGACACTAGGGCGTCGGGTATCACCCAATTCTAACATGGAATTCAATCACTTTCATGATTGTATGAAATTGAGCCATAAATATGAGAGAAAGTGATCTAATTAGTCTCAAGCTTCCGCTCTATTAACTATTATCGATTTAAGACCAACTAGCATTAATCCTCAAACTTCCGTTCTATTGGCTAATACTACAAGGAATTTAACTCAAATATATCTCAATCCTAAGTTAAACCAATTCTCAAACTTCCGTTCTATTGAAAAGGCTAACAAAGATATTTAAATCAAGACTCATTAAGCATAGGTTCAATCATCGACTCAAATCGCACACAATCAATCAATAAAATATCAATCCATGCTTCGAATTAGGGATTTCACCCTAACCCTAGATAAAGAAACTACTCACTACTCATGATCATAGAAAACATATAACAAACAATAGATAATGATGTAGAAAGAAAGAACGAAACAACAAAACTTACTGAGTGAGAAAATAACATAAACTAAAATGCGGAAATCGAATTCTACAAAGAAGTTCTTCAATGGATGCTTGAAAGAAAACTAAAAACTACTCTAGAGAAAGTTACAAGAAAATAAAACTAAAACTAAAATCTGATAAAAAATTACAAAAGATAACCGCCACTATTTATAGTGGCTCCAAAAATTAGGAAGAAAACCGTCAGGAAATGCCCGGATTGAAAAAGGCGACGAGCGGCGCATATAGGGCGACAATCGTCGCTCATCTGCTGGAGAAATCAATGCTGCTGCTTCGATAAGGCGACGAGAGAATTGAACACACTTGAAGATCTAGAACCTTTGGATGATGCAAATGGACCACTTGGCTTGGAGCTTGAGAAGGAAAATTGGAAACCCTTGATTATGGTGGAGGAATTTGAAGATGGTGATGAAAGATTGAGGGTTAGAGGGAGAAAATGGTAGATGAGAGGATGAGAATGATGTGAGATGGAATGGTAGGATTGGGGTTATAAAGGGGAAGAAGGATAGGGTTTCCGGATTTTCTTATGAAAAAGCCTGCTATTTGAGATTTCCGTGGAGCGACGAGTCGTCGCTTCGCTTCGACATTTGCAATATTTCTGGGAAAATAAGCGACGATCGTCGCTTTGGGTGCGACGACTCGTCGCTCCGCTTCGACATTGAGCATCATTATATTCCAAAAATTGGCGACGAGCGGCGCTGGTGGGTGCGACGACTCGTCGCTCAGCTACGACTTGGCTACTTCTTGCTTTTCGTGTTTTTGCTCCTTTTTCCACCTTCTATTTTTCTTTTCTTTTTTTATATACCTACACATTTAACAAACATTAAAATACATAAAAACAAGAAAATTATAAAAATTATTAAAAACTAAGCTATGAAAACTCGGGTTGCCTCCCGCAAGCGCTTTGTTTAACGTCGTTAGCTCGACGTGATTCACCCCCTTCAAATGGGTTCCACATCGTTGCAAAGGAAGAGATTCCTTTCAACATGAACATTGGATCGCATATCCTTTGGGTATCGCACCCAATGAATTTCCTTTCCTTGAAAATTCAGATTGTTGTCCCTCGCAAGCCTTTTCTTTTTCTTTCTCTCTTTCTTTTGAGGTTCATTCTTGCGAGTTTCATGGGGGACAACGTCGGTACTCTTTTCAGACAAAAATTTATCAAAAACCACCTTGGGAGGTGTAGAACTCTCCCGTATCACTTCATTCACTTCTTGTACTAACTTTCCATCCTGCAATTCAGTCACCTGCACAATTACATCATCTTGCAATAATTCATGGGTTAGATCAAACTCCTCGTCACACGTACCTTCCAAACTCATCACTTCTTCACGTCCCCCGGTGCCTTCAAGGAAGGCCTCTAAGGCATCAAGGTCCGAGTCATCATTACACTTGGTATCAACACTACACACCGAATTCACAGAGGCATGACAAGTAGGGGAACGATCAATATTGAACTCATACTTAGCATCCCCTATGTCCATCACAATCTTGCCTCTAGCAACATCCACAACTGTCCTACAAGTTGCTAAACACGGTCTTCCTAAGATGATCGGGGTCGTATGGTCTTCAGGTATATCCACAATCAAAAAATCACAAGGAACCACAGATCGACCAATACCTACCGACACATCTTTCAAAATCCCCCTAGGGTGAATAATACTACGGTCGGCAAGTTGTAACTTGCCCTCATGGGGGACCAGTTTACCAAGATTTCCTAACCTCTTATACAACGAGTAGGGCATCAGACTTACACCTGCACCTAGATCACATAAAGCCTTGTCTATTGAAACACCCCCAATTGTGACAGGAATATTGAATTCCCGGGGTCTCCTAGCTTAGGAACAGTGATAGTCTCACCCCCATGCTTGTCGGACAATGAGTCCTTAAACATTTTAGGAACTGTGGGAGCTTGGGCTAGCATGTCTAGAAAAGACGACTCTAAAGAGTTGTCTTTGAGTAACTGGAAGAACTTCTCGTACTTCTTCTCAAGTTTAGCCTGGGCTAACCTTTGAGGGAAAGGGAGGTAGTCGATTTTGATATTAGTTACTCTAGCCTTTTTCTCATTTGTGCGGTCACATTGCTTTTCACCACCTTCAGAACAAACAACATCAGAATTAACATGCATAATTGACTTTGCAGGAGGCACTTCCTGAAGAGGAAGGCCGGCCAATTCATTACCTTTTACCTCGATTATGGCGTTGATCTGATTGGGCTCCTTGTTTTTGGGCTCTGGTTGGCTCGGGAGTTGGTTGGGGGCCCGAGTATTGAGCTGTTGTGCTATTTGAGCCAGTTGTGTCTCCAAAAATTTCATGTGGGTAACAGTGTTCTGAATATGACTCCACACAACGCCTTTCAACTCATCGACCTCGGTCCTAAGGTTAGGTTGAGGGGGTTGAGTATATTGCTTGTACGGAGGTGGTTGCTGAAATGGAGCTTGGACATGCTGCGGATTTAGCACATTGGTGCTAGTGTAGGACAGATTCGGGTGCTTATAGCTTGCATTGTAACGGTTAGCTTGTGGGTCTCCAGGAGGCTTACTGTATAGAGCATTCACCTCCTCGTAAACTTGGGGGCAAGCGCTCGAACAGTGACCTGGAGCACCACAGGTATCACAAACAACAGAGGAACTAGAAGAAGGAGATGGAGGAGAATTTACCATGTTTACCTTAGCCATCTGTTCAGTAAGATTGGCTATCTGTTTGGTGAGAGCTTTGATGGTCTCAGATTCTGCAACATTACCCTGGGCTACTGGAGCTCTCTCATTACTCCAAGAGTGACTATTCTTAGCCATGGTCTCAAAGAGTTTTAAGAGATCCTCTGGGATCTTAGAATCCATATCCCCGCCACATGCGGCGTTGATCGACGATTTTATGTTCATCAAACAATCCTCCATAGAAGGACTGAGCTAGTAACCAATTGGGTATCTCATGGTGTGGACAACTAATCTGGAGATCCTTAAATCTCTCCCATGCTTCATAGAAAGACTCAAAAGGTTGTTGCTTAAATGTTTGCAGCTGGGTCCAAATTTGTGATGTCTTCCTAGGAGGATAGAACTTGGCTAAGAAGCCGTTAGCTAGACCCTCCCAGGTCGTGTATATACCTGCGGGTTCGGACTTGAGCCAGGACTTGGCTTTATCCTTCAAACTGAAGGGGAAAAGCTGCATCCTCACCGCCTCCATAGACAAATCTTTGGCGGTGATGGTATCGCATCTTTCTATGAAGTCAGCTATGTGGTCATGCGGACTCTCACTTGGGTGACCGCCAAATTGGTTCCTCTCAATCATTTGAATGAGATGGGGTTTAAGTTCGAAATTCTCGGTCCCAAAGTCTGGTTTAACTATGCAAGGTATGGAAGTTTGGGTGAGCGTAGGCGCACCCATTTGGCCAAAGGATCTATTAGCATTGTGGGCCATGTTGTCTTGTTGCTGCCTAAGTCTCCTAAGTCGGTCTGCGTTAAGTCTACGGGCAGTAGCCTCAATCTCGGGGTCGAACCGTTCGAGAGATCGAGCTCGCCTGGGCATTCAGAGACAAAAGGGGCCAAAGGTTTGGGGACAACAAGCAACAGTCTAAGCAAATCAACAAACAAAATAAAAAAGGAATTATGGTCGCCTCCCCGGCAACGGCGCCAAAAACTTGATGAGCAAATTTTAATTAACCGCAAGCGCACGGTGTACGCGTAGTACGGGTCGAACACAAGGAGGCTTAATAATTCCAAGTTGTATGTTTATGACTAGCTAAGACAAGGTTCAAACAAGAATGTAAGATGATATTCTAATCCTAGGATGCAATAAGCTAAGACGATAATAAAAATGAGGTATAACAATGATATGAAAGACGCTAGGGCGTCGGGTATCACCCAATTCTAACATGGAATTCAATCACTTTCATGATTGTATGAAATTGAGCCATATATATGAGAGAACGTGATCTAATTAGTCTCAAGCTTCCGCTCTATTGACTAATATCGATTTAAGACCAACTAGCATTAATCCTCAAACTTCCGTTCTATTGGCTAATACTAGAAGGAATTTAACTCAAATATATCTCAATCCTAAGTTAAACCAATTCTCAAACTTCCGTTCTATTGAAAAGGCTAACAAAGATATTTAAATCAAGACTCATTAAGCATAGGTTCAATCATCGACTCAAATCGCACACAATCAATCAATAAAATATCAATCCATGCTTCGAATTAGGGATTTCACCCTAACCCTAGATAAAGAAACTACTCACTACTCATGATCATAGAAAACATATAACAAACAATAGATAATGATGTAGAAAGAAAGAACGAAACAACAAAACTTACTGAGTGAGAAAATAACATAAACTGAAATGCGGAAATCGAATTCTACAAAGAAGTTCTTCAATGGATGCTTGAAAGAAAACTAAAAACTACTCTAGAGAAAGTTACAGGAAAATAAAACTAAAACTAAAATCTGATAAAAAATTACAAAAGATAACCGCCACTATTTATAGTGGCTCCAAAAATTAGGAAGAAAACCGTCAGGAAATGCCCGGATTGAAAAAGGCGACGAGCGGCGCATATAGGGCGACGATCGTCGCTCATCTGCTGGAGAAATCAATGTTGCTGCTTCGATAAGGCGACGAGCGTCGCTTATAGGGCGACGACTCGTCGCTCGGCTACGGCATGATGGTCATTTATTGCACGAATTGGCGACGAGCGGCGCATAAGGAGCGACGACTCGTCGCTTAGCTACGGCGTGCCTTCTAAATTCTGCTGATAATAGGCGACGAGCGTTGCACTTGGACGGGCTCGTCGCTTGGCTTTACTCCACTTTCCTTGCCTTCTCCTCATCGGGACTAGCTTGTGGCCCGGTCTCTTCACATGGCAAGGGGTGTTAGGCTATTTCTCCAAGCCTTCACCCTCTTATAACTCCGAAATCTACCTAAAAACTCCGATTTTGCCTCAAAAATCACAAAGAACATGGAATTGACCTCAAGAGACAAAATGTACACAAAACACTACAAATATACCTAAAAACCCACTAAAACTACATATAAGGAGCATAAAATGAACACGAATAAGTGCAAATAATTGCACTTATCATTTGGCTCGAGCTGCTGCTCGCCTGATTCCCTTTGGGCTCGACCAACCCGAGCGACCCATATGAAGCTACTGAACAGTAGCTGCTGCTGCTGCCATGCTCACATGGCCATCATCACCTCGAGCCTCACTCGTCGCACCCGCACCACGGCACTCCGAAGACCCCTCACATGAGTGAGATTTGGGTCTTGCTCTAACAATGCAAATGAGAGAAAAGAGTAGAATAATTCAGAAAGTTGGGTTGTTCAACTCATCACCAAAGACCCCTATTTATACTACAAGAGTATAACTTAAGGGTCATGGTACATTAACCACTCTTAATGATCAAATTGATGATCATATAATTCAATGCCATAAATCATGACATTCATGAGCATTATTCAGCATAATACCCCTTTGTAACTCCAGAAATCAAGAGCATAAGTGAAAGAATCCTAGGCATTAACTCAAAGAAAAACCGAAAAAGACCAAAGGTCACTTCCAGCAGCAACCGCCGAGTCGGCTTTTTATGCTTTCCAAAAGCTAAAGCTGAATCGGCTTTAGCTCCAACAAAGGGAACGCCGAGTCGGCTTTTTATGCTGACTTGGTTTTCCCTTTTCTCGTTTTTTCCTAACCTTTGAACACCTTTTTGGACCTAATATATTAATATATTGATAGAACTTTATATTTTTAATTTCCGGTCAAACAAGTAAAAGCAACAAAGTACTTCATAATGATCACTAATTGATTTGCATTTTAACTATTTTGCTTTAAGTAAAAGGAATCGTGTCATCAATTAAAAGTTCACTAAAAACTTATTTTGATATTGACTCGATCGATAATAATTAGTAATACGCAGCCGAATTTTGTTTTCTAAAACAAACTGAACCCGATATGTACCAACAAAACCGAACCAATTATTAATCGATGACAACCCGACACCGATTAACACTCGACTCGAACTTCAACTGGCACCGAACCGATGCTAACCCGATAGCTCGAATAACCGATCTTTAACCGAACCGTGACTAATCGGCCCGACCCGAGTGTGATCCTTCTAACAAACAGTCGAAATATAACCGATCTGAAATACAACCAAACTAAATGACAATCACCCCAATGAACACCTTTATCCATTGTAGAAACACTTAGAGATAAAGAAAGCAACAAGAGGGGGGGTGAATTGTTGTGTTGCCCTTAGTAGTATTTTTCGCCCTGTTTCTTGCGGAATTATTTAATGAAAAATACTTAAAGCAATAAAGAGAAAATATAAAGAACTCAAAGATTTAACGTGGAAAACTTTCTTGGCCTTAAAAGAAAGAAAGCCACGACCCACTAGGGATTTCAACTTCTTATTAATATTTTATGTAATTACAATTCTTTATTACATAAAATTTCTATTCTCCTTCTTTTCTCTAGGCCTAACCTTCTCTTCTCCTTCTCGTGTTCCTCCTTCTCGTTTCTCTTTTCTCTCTTTTACATAAATTTCTTACTTTTCCCCTTTAGACTTCCTAAAGTCTAAAATACACACTCATAAAAACCATACAAAGAAATTCTCTAAGATTGGATGAAAAAACAAGGAATAGCACAAGGAAATATTTTTGGAATTAATTAGCAATTAAGAACATTTAATATTTCCTTTTCTTGATCTTGATCTCACGAAATATTATGTGGGCACTCAAATGATTTTTCTCTAAATTCTCTCCTTGATCTCCAAGAATGCCGGTTATAAAAAACATTTTTATACCCATAAAAATTAGGTTATGCCATAAACCCATGATCTAAAGATGTGGGGTTAGTGGGTATGAACCGTGTAGTAGTGGGCGAAGATACTTGGGGGTTACAGGTTACTCCAAGTATTTTTGTCTTTTAGCTAAAAATAGATTAGATCCTATTTTTAGGGAGTTATTTTAGGATTAAATATTTTAAGAGTTAGTTAATTTAATTACCAAATTAGATCCTTGTGCTAACTTATTTTTTCATCCGTACAACAAAATAAAAAGAAAAATAAAACTAAAAATTATTTTCTTAATATCCGTTGACTAATTCTCTGACCAGTTGTGCTGGGAACACTACATTGTCTCCGTTTGATCATTCTTCGATTTTGACCAATCTTAAAACTATTCCATACCTTCTAGTATAGGACGTAGAGTAGCAATGTTCTTTCACAACTTCTTAAGGTTCCATCGACGATCTTTCAATTATCGGATATATAACCTATCAAAACAATTTCAAAACTAATTTGTTTGTTTATAAAAATTTAAGTCATTATCAAAACCAAATGGGCCAACATCCATAATCTTTTAATCTACAATCTCAATTCTCAAATAACATGAATTTTTTATTTGTATACTAGCAAGCCTTAAAAAAGAGAGCACTCCACTCCTCCTAAGTCCTAACTCCATTTGGATTTTGGACTAATTTACTGTACACTAATTACTCTGTAATCGAGGTTTGCTGTTTTCTTTCCCTTGTCTCTCTCTCTTTTTGCCTTTTGCAACTGCTTTTCCCATTAATATTACCATCATTCCTCTATGTCAGTTTCTTCTGCCAAATCTTTCAAAACCCCATAACACTTTTCTAAACTTCTTAATCCACCAAAAATAACCCATTTCATGCTCTTCACTCTTCACTCTTCAGTCTTCATACTTTATGAAATTTCTCCAACTGGGTTTTTTTTAGGTAAAAAATGGGGAACACAAACTCTCCAAAAACCCCATAAACCCAGAATGCACATTTCAGGTTCATAACTGACAAAAAAAAAAAAAAAAACAAAATCAAAACTTAGTGTAAATTCAACTACTGGGTTAAATAAATGGGGAGTGCAAACTCAAAAACCGAGAAAACAGCAGCATTAATAATGTGCAAACAGAGGAAACGCTTGATAAACCAAGCTGTAAATTCAAGGTACAATTTAGCAGCTGCACATGTTTCCTACATACAATCCTTAAAAGACATTGGCGTTTCACTTAGACGTTTTGCTGAAGCTGAAGTTTTAATAGAATCATCCATTTCTCTAAGTGTTTCTCCTACTCATAACAACACTGAACTTCTTGACAAAACCCCTTCTCATTCATCTTCTTACCATCCTTCTCCTTCTCTTTCTCATGATGAAGTCATTGAGATGACTGAACCCAGGTTAAGTTGCATGAAATCTGGAACTGGGAATGTTTCTGTTACACTTAGGTATAATCCCAGTACTAATATTCATACTTTTGTGGATAATAATGATGAAGATTCTTTGGGTTTTACAATGCCTCCACCACCTCCACCGCCCCCACCGGAAGGATCTGAAGTTTCTTGGGATTATTTTGATACTGTTGGTGATCAAAGCGAAGCTGATAGTTTTAGATTTGTGGGTTTGGATCCGGGTTTGGGTTGTGATGGGTCTGAAAATGGGAGTATTAGGTTGTGGGGGGAAGAGGGTAATGTTGGAAATAAGTTCAAACATGAGAGTGGAATTAGTAAAATTGGGGGTGGAGATATTAGTCCTAGTTGTGCCAAAGATGCTAATTTAGGGCAGAAAGTGGAACAAGAAGAGAAGGATTTAAATGAAGAAAGAGAAGACCCTTCTGAGTTTATTACACATAGGGCTAAAGATTTTGTGTCAAGTATTAGGGATATTGAGCATCGGTTTTTTAGAGCTTCTGAGTCGGGTAAAGAGGTTTTCAGGATGCTTGAGGCTAATAAAATCCGGGTCGGGTATGCTGAGGCTAAAGGTACTTGTTTTTGCTTACTTCTACAACTTGTATTTGCAAGTTTTATTTTGTAGAAAGTTTAAGTGATTTGTGCACCAATTGTATTTTATTTGTGTTTATTGTGTGCCATTCTTATTTATGTGAATTGTTATCAAGGGTGAATCGGACATAACTTAAGTTATTGCGTACATCTGACCTCCCAAATTGTATCTAGCTTTCGGGCCTCTAATGGGATGTTGATGTATGTTTTATTATGTGAAATAATGAACAATGTTTAATTTGTAGGAAACTCATCTTCATCGGACTTTCTAGCGGCTTGCTGTCGAGGCAGAAGTGTTCACGCTACTAATGGTGAGCTTCATGTGAAATAATACATGAATTTTATCAATTTGCAAACCTATGTATGTTATTGGACTGTCTTTTGAATGTACTTTATCTATCATACAATATTCTTCATTGGGTTGTTGGAAAAATGTGTTAACTATGGGCAAATAAGTAACTGTGGACTATGATTATCTCGTGACGCTACACAACAATGTTCCATCACCTCAATGGTATTAACCGACTCCGGCCTAGGCGGGGTTAGAAGGGTTCGATGTACTAATGAAGTTACACACTTACACCATGTCCTTAGTTTGAAATCGAATGAACAAACTTCTCATGTTGAAATAGCTTATCTACTCAACAAGGTGCTACTACTTTGTGCTTAAAAAGCTTTTATGGAAATAGATCAACACATATGCAATTGCTTGATGTTTATCTTGTTCTGCTAATGAATCAACCCCATTTAGTTCGTGGTAAATAAGATGTCTATTACTTGTTCAGTGGCTGAATTTTTGTCTATGTCACTGTGGAAATAAGGTTCGATTTACAGTTGTCCATTAATGAGTTGGTGCTTGATTTGTTATTGAAAATATGTCAATGATTGCTTCATCAACTTCATGAAAAGTTTTGTTGTTCTATTACTGTTTTAGAACTTCAGCCACAAAATGTTCCCAAGGTCATTGTGTGGAATCGGTCTACTTCTTCGCAATCATCAGCATCCCGGCATCCTCTAGCCACTACGTCAAAGGATGATACAGATGATAGTGGCAGTGAATGTGTGGAAGATTTTTGCATGATTTCAGGGAGCCATTCTTCTACCCTCGACAGGCTCTATGCATGGGAGAGAAAGCTATATGATGAAGTCAAGGTATTTCTCACACTTAATCCTTTACATGTGATGGGATATAATGTTTGATGTCTTTGAGTTCCCGGGTATGCAAGATCATAAAACTTTATACTAATTGACTATATGAATCACGGACACTTTATTTATGTGAAGTTGCAATTTACAAATGATATTTGCTAGCAAAGGTCTAACAGAAACAATTGCTTTGTAATTGCATGGCTAAGACTGCTGTGAGTCACTTAACGAAGAGAAAATCAACTAACAGAAAACCTAATCTATAAAACTGCAATGTTAGTCAGGAAGTTATGTGTAGTTGTGGACTTAGCGGGTGTTCGGTACTTGTTTTGGAAGGTATGAAAATGAAATCAACTATGTAAATCAGTTGCCTAATATTTGTTTTGGTTGAATAAGTGGCAATAGAACTACTTGTTAGGCTGGTAGCCATGGTCGCTTTCCCTTTGATTGCTAAGAGGGAAAATAAATGGAATACATCCATTTCCCTTTCCTTGTTTTCTCCCAATCATAATCAATCATAGAAAAATCGAGTCTTCCTCATTTCACCGTAGACCCTCTTGTCCATATTGCATAATTATGAATAATGCTTCTCGGATTTGATTTTCATCAAATGAATAGGCAAGTGAAGTCATCCGGAAGGAGTATGAAAAGAAATGTGACCAACTCCAGCAACAATTTGCAAAGGATATTCATACTCATGTCATCGATAAAACCAGAACGGCCGCTAAAGATTTGCACTCAAGAATCATAGTTGCACTTCAATCCGTTGATTCAATTGCAAAGCGCATCGAGAAAATGAGAGATGAAGAGTTGCAGCCTCAACTTACGGAATTGGTTACAGGGTTATACATCAAATCCTTACCCTTATAATCTCAAGTACAGCAGACATTAGTAATAAAAGAAGTTAATGATTAATGGTCTCTTCTTGCAGATTCATCAGGATGTGGAAAGCCATGCTAGAATGTCATCATGCTCAATACATAACAATATCGTTAGCATACCATGCTAAGACTTCGGTCGGTAACTTGGGAGGAGAAACATATAAGCAAATAATGTCTCAGCTCCAGTACGAATTCGAGTGCTTTGGTCTCAGTTTTGCTGACTGGATGAACAGTCTTACGTCCTACGTGGAAGCACTTAACGGATGGTTACAGACTTGTGTGCTGCAAACTCAGGAACGCAGTTCTCGTGGTAGTAGAAAGCCATTCTCCCCAAGACGTGTAGTGGCCCCACCGATATTTGTTCTCTTACGTGATTGGTCAGCTGGGATTAAAGCTTTACCTTCGGAAGAAGTCAGTGATGCCATAAAAAACTTCTTATCGGATTTGCAGTACCTGATAAAGCAGCAGCAGCAGGCGGAGGAGAAAAAGGACACAGCCACAGAAACGCCCACAGAGATTGCAGAAAGTAATGGGGAATTACAAGGGAAGTATGAAGATACCAATGAAGGTAAATCGGGTAATCTGAGCTCCATACATACAAGTTTGACAAAGGTGCTTGATAAACTCAACAAATTCTCCGAGGCTTCGTTGAAACTTTACGAGGATATTAGACAGAAAAACGAGGCAGCTCGTATTGCATATTTGAATCCTAGACCTATCAGGCACTGAAGCTTACATGTAATTACTAGCTACTGGATAACATCTGGCCATTTTGATGCCTAATCTATTAAGTATCAGAGTTCTGCAGCGTCTTGCAAAGAGTTAACAAACGTTATTGTTTTAGCTTTAAAAAGACTGAAACATGAAAGATTCATGTCACAATTCACAAATATTGTTGCAACATGCAACCCTCTTTTGGACAAATTGCATGAGCACACACTTGTACTTTTGCACCAAACTATACAAAGAGCAGTGCCTTATAACAAAACAGTTTTTGGGGGGAATTGTAAGGATGAGACAGAGAGTTTTTGATTGGGGAAATGAAAATTCATCGAATGCAATAGACAGGAACACCAAGACAATGTTTGCTAACTTTTTTTTGGGTAAAAAGGTCACCAAGAAAGCATTTGGTAAACCTTAGGGTTATCGTGTAGACTTTTGAAAAATTTTAGTTACCACGTGGAAAACCAAAACTTCAAGGTTATCACGTGAAATTTTCCAATTAAACTTGTGTTTTAAGCTTTTTCTTCTTCTACAGTTTGGTGTAGTTCAATAAAAATTGTTGGTTGATGAGTGTTAAATCAGATCATTACTTTTGGGTCACGTTAGTTACGATTCGGATCGTGTCGGATTTAGGTTGACCCAACATGTCAACGAATTTCAAATATTTTCTTGTCAATCAGGTTTTCTCATAAAATATAATTCCTCCTATTCTTTTTATAGAAAATAAAATATACTTCCTCCTATTTTTTCATAAAACATGTCAACGAATTGTGTTGGATTTGGGTTAAACCAACATGTCAACAAAGTATATAATATCTTTTTTCTTTTTATAAAAAATAAAACTCCCTCCTATTCTCTTAAAATGTCCTACTTGATTGGGACACACGTATTAAAAAAGGAGAGGATCAGAATTAGGGATGGTCACTGGTCAATGACCCTATTGGACTCGCCCTAGACCCGCCCCTTTTTAAGGGTCTGAGTCTTATTTTTTGAGACCCATCGGATCCGGGTCGGATCTGGATCTAAAAAATATTTGGCGGGTCCGAGTCCGGGTCCAATATTTGGATCCTGGACCCGCCCCTTGGACCCTTATAAATATTAAATTGTCTATTTTTACTTGTCTTCTACGCATGAATTCTGCCCTCAACACTTATTTTCTTTTCATATAATCATATTATATACAAATAATAATATATATGCTACTTGCTAAGTGCTAACCCATTTACCCTTATTTCAAGGACTCGAATTAGTGTTTATAACAAAATTTAAGCATATATGGGTAACGCTATGCGAGTTTAAATGTTCAATTAGTATTAAATATTTGTAAAATACGATAACAACTCTCTTACAAATATACGAAAAATATAATGACTTATAAATGTTTCAAATTTGACAAATCAAAGAGACTTTTTTTAGACCCACTAAGGATCCATTAAGGACCCTAGACCCATTGGATTCGGAGGGTCTGGGTCCGGGTCTAAAAAATTTGGACCCTTAGGGTCCGGATCTGGGTCTGGATCTCAAAAAATTAAAAGGGTCCGGGTCCGGGTCTGACTGGACTCGCTCCAGACCCGCCCCATGACCATCCCTAATTAGAACAATTGTAGATACTCATGTGGTAATCTGGGCATCACTAATGTCAAGAAAGAAATATAGTACTTGAAGATGGTGAAAATAGTGGAAAAATCGTTAAGGGAAGAAAGTTATGTGTGTTGGTGTATAAAAATGGTTTGAGGCAAATTATAATGACAACAACTAACACTTAATAAGGGTAGAAATGTCAAAATAGTGAATTAACGGAAATATGAAAAAATTTAACTGATAATGCTACGTCAGCTATATAGTACTAATGTCAGGGAAGAATATAGTATTGGATGCTACCATGTGGAAAATGTTACAAAACAGCAGATCTTGGGTAAGACCGTCTTAGAATAAGACGCGGCCCAATATGGAGCCCATCAGCTTTTTCCATTTCTCTGGGCATTTTTCAATTTCACTCTTAAATGTATCAATTTGACATGAAAGATATCATTTTCAACGTAAAGATCTTCAAAATATATCAATTAAAGTATACATTTTAATTTGAACCCATCAGTGATCAATTTTAACGTTAAAGTGATCAATTTCTACCTAATATAATTGACAGTGATAAATATTGAATTGTATGTTATTTTGTTTATAATTGATATAGTTAACATCATAACAGAAATAAGATAAGGTCATAATTGATGCACGCTTGGTAATAATTGACAGTGATAAGTAATGAATTGTATGTTGTTATGTAGTTCACTTATTTTGTTTATAATTGATATAATTAGCATCATAACAAAAACAAGATAAAGTCATAATTGATGCATGTTTGTAATAATTGACAGTGATAAGTAATGAATTGTATGTTGCTATTGAAATTTTTACTTTAATTGATATATTTAAGTACTACTTTCCGTTGAAATTGATATCTTTAAGGTCAAAATTGATACCTTCAAAGTCCAAATTGAAAACTGCCCAGAAAATGAAAAAAAAAACCAAAAAAATTGAAATCTAGAGTTCGTGTAGTGCACGCGCCTGAGAATGGGTCGACCCAGTTATGGTCTTAGAATAAGACGGTCTTAGGTTGACTCGACCTGCTAACCCGACCTGAACCTAACCCGAAATAACTGGATTTAGGTTGAGACTTATGACCAAATTATTAATTAAATGGGTCGACCCGACCTAATTTATTTATTAAAAGGGTTAGGTTCAGATCAAAATTTTAAACCTGAAAAAAACATGTATAACCCATTTAATTAAATGTGTTAATTTCGAGTTAAATCAATAAGTATAAGCTAAACTTAGTTCATTTAATCTACCTTAAAATTAAAATAATAAGTAAATACAAAATACTAAATAAAATACAAAAAAACATAAAGTTAAGATTAAAGCTAAAAAATTAGATTTAATCAACGTTAAATGCCTTAAAACGAAAACAAAAAAATCATAAACGAGTTAAGTGGGTCGAAATCAAGTCAACCTGATCTGTCGCAAGTCGGGTCAAGATTGTGATTTTTGACCCAATTAACTAAATGGGTTGGGTTTGGGTCAAGTGTTTTCTGACCTTTTATATGTGACCCGAATCTAAACCCGACCTAACCTGATCTGTTTGACAGGCCTACTACTTACAGTATCCTTAATGCTTACTTACTTCGTTATTAATGCCAACTTACATCATCAATATTGTGTACTTACGCTATTCATAATGCCTACTTATTGTATATATCCTTAATGCCCACCGAGTAGGCGTGTCGTACTTACAATATGTTAAATGTATACTTACAATATCTTTAATGTCCACCAAATAACTTACTCTATATTTTTTTTATGGGTTGGCCCAATTAATCTTACAAGAATTTATATTTTCTTTTTGCTTGAAATGGATCAATTATAATAATCGGACCACAACTGTAAGTTCCTACTTCTACGCTAGAATAATGATCTATGACTGTAATAAAAATAAAAGTAAATTGCCTTGCAAATGCTAGGTTCTTATACAACGTCCTAAACTAAATAATTGTTGTCAAAACTAGATGGTAATTTTGAAAATAATTTATAGTGAAAGATTTCATGTTAAGTACAAAACATTGATAGTTAAAAGTTTTTTTTTTTAATTTTTTTTTATTTTTATTTTTATAATTTTCTATTACCTTATAATACCACTTGTCTAAATTGTAATACATTTAAATTAAGTCATTTATGAAGAAAATAAGATGATTAAGTAGAACAAACATCAACATTATGTTTTCATACCAAATCTTCATGTTCGTTATTAACATTTAATATAGAAAACCGTTATCGCTCAACTAAATATGTAGTGCCTACACCAATAAAAGTTTGCAAAGTACAACTAGTATGACACCCATTCTCTTCTACATGGCCAGAATTATGTTGTGTACATTTTGAATAAAACTATGTACCCCTATATTTATCAACACTTCTTATATATATTGCTATTGCTACACTCCATATATTGTAATTTGTGATTTTTCCTTTTACACACTAAAAAACACCTCATGAATTTTTTTTAAAGTATACTTAGTTTTAATTTTTTTTAAAAGGTTAGAAGTGAGAAAGTTAAAAGTCATAAAAACTATGCCTTTGAGGAATATAGTCATAACCTAATCTTGTTCCAGTGCAGGAAAAGCCTTTCCTAAACTTAGAGCTTATTTTGCGTCTGACTTCAACATCGACAGAGAAAATAGCACAAACAGGGCGATGATCAGAGAACCTTGATTCACCTCTACCGTAATGTAATTGTTCGATTCCATGTCCATGCCATAATATCCTGTCACACCATGCTGGTGTACGCCTTTTCTTCTTGTTTTTAGCTGTCTCTCCTGCATACATGTCTGAATTTTGAGTGTACTTATAAGTTGGTGCAAACATCACTTTCCCTTCTTTCCATCCTGTAAACACCCTTCCTGATTCTCGCTCTAGCTTCAGCTGCACACGTTTCAACTCGTTTTTAATGAATAGATCGATTAAACCAAAAGGCTAGTTTTTTTTACTGCTTATATGTGATTTATCCTTGATGGAGTCTACGGTTTATAGTTTTTTGCATCTTTTGGTGTCAAATAATGATCTATATTAATTAAAATAACTCCTCAAATCTTATGAAATTCTTATATATGTGAATTTAAACATGGTATTTGCTACCAAGGGCGGTAAAATGAAATCCACATCGTAAGATTGTATACTTTCGATGTCAAAATGTCGCCTAAGCGGGAGTCATTTATTGACCTTGGGAATGATGAAATGATATGTTTAGTAAAATTAAAATACATTTCATTTGACTTTAACTTATTTGAACTTGTGATTTGTTAATTCATTAGAGAAGCACACTTTGTTGACAGTTTGTCTCACGTCGATTAATTAAAGATAGAACGCATATTTTATAAGTCATCGACATGGGATAATCTCACCTTTCCTTATTAAATGTGTGCACATAATGTTTCCAGATTATGCTGCTCGCATTAACATATTTATCCCCAGACAGATTACACATTTCAAACCGATTTAGTACTGATGTCAAAAGAGAGGCTTACAGACCTGATCTTTCTCAAGGAGAGTATTCCAATCATTTTCTTCTAAAAGAAGCCTAGCTTCCTCATAAGGCAAAGACACGCGATAGTTAAGATCTCCAAACCAGAGGACTCGACTGCAATCAATTAAAAGTTAATTTGAAGTGTAAGATTAGATATATGAAGCAAGTTTTCTGTAGACTATTATGTTTGATTAAAAGTAGATGAATACAAGCATACTCATGATCAGTGATCTTTTCAGGTGCCTTTTTTTCAGAATTTTTGCATATCTTTGGAAATTGCATGCCTTTTAATATCTCTGCTACGTCTGCATTCCTCTTAAGCTCATCTCCTTCCTTTTGTCCTGAAGCCAAGTGTGAACATACAAAACACAAGCTTGTTTTGTGGAGTGTCATGCTTATTGATATACATCCCTGTAGAATATGATTTCCCATATTAATACCTTTTCTTCACCATTTAATACCAACAGCCAAACAAACTGTAAAAGAAGTGTGACTTGAGTCTTGTGATTAGTCATATCATTAGATGACAATTAAGGAGTAGAAGAATTTGGTCTTAAAGGTTAAAGTAACAAGCTAAGATTACTAGACCTTAAGCATGATATTTTGAGTAGTAATGAACACTTCAATTCATGAGTAGTTCACACTTTTATTGTGTGCATAAAACAAATCATAAAGGTTGTCACATGCGTTTGCCATTACTATATAAGGCAATGTACTGCATACTAGCTATATATGCATATGGAAGACCATAGGGGGCCTTAAAGACCGTGCAACAAAGTTGAAAAAGGGCAGCAGAAGGCATCGGACAGTAGCTGCCAGCTTGTTCTACTATATATTTTGTTCGTTGCTGCCCCAAAGTTCCCTCCTTTCATATATATATATATATATATATATATATATATATATATATATATATATATATATATATATATATATATATATATATATATATATATATATATATATATATATATATATATATATATATATATATATATATATATATATATATATATATATATATATATATATATATATATGGTTTTTTATGAAAAACAGCCTCAAAGTTTATCCTTTTTATGAATTACAGCCTCAAAGTTTTTTTTTTATGAATTACAGCCTCAAACTTTTAAAAGTGACCAGTATTACGGCCAAGTGACCGTTGACCACGATTATAACCGTTGACCTTCCCTTTTTCCCAGTCACTAACCAAGGCTGGTTAACCTTCATCCCCAATCATCTTTCTCTCTCTTCCTCCTCCTTCTCCATCCTCCATTAATCTTCAAAGTCACCATTAATCTTCAACCCAATTCCTCTCCAATGTCCAAACCCTAAATTTCTTTTCACCATTAATCTCTCTTCATCACTTTCCATATTTTGTTATCCTCAAAGACCCAAATACTCAAAGACCCAATCACCCAAATTTCTCTGCAAATCAAATTGAATAAAATAACCCAGATGAAGAAATCTGAAATAATCCTAAATTTAATATAAAGGTGTTATTTTTTAAAGAGAAGGGTGAAGATTTGGAAAACTAAAAACCCAATTACATTCTCTGCAAATCAAACTGAATTCCTTTGTGGGTTTTTTTGGGTATTTGATGAATTAAAATGGGTCATGGAAAGATTGAAATTAAGAGATTAAAATTTAGTGACCCATAATCGTGCATTCCATGATAGTACTGGGTTCTTTGGAGTGGCTTCTAAAAACTTGTTCAGATGGCTTAACTAAAATGGGTTGTGGAAAGATTGAGATTAAGAGAGATTAATGTGGGTTTTAATTTGATGAATTAACTAAAAACCTAGAAATTGAATTGTGGGTTTTAATTTGATGAATTAACTAAAACCCAGAAATTAAAATGGGTTGTGGAAAGATTTAGATTAAGAGAGATTAATGTGGGTTTTAATTTGATGAATTAACTAAAAACCCAGAAATTGAATTGTATGATGGAAATTGAATTAGATGAAATTGAATTGTATGATAAGTCACCATTAATCTTCAACTCAATTTCTCAACAATTAGAAGAGATTCAACCTTGAATAAAGATAAGATAAGTTGAGAATCCTGATTAAGCAACACTTACTTCAAATACTCGATGATAATTTGGAACCAGCGGCAGAGAAGGTGACGAATGGCAACCAGCGCAAGAGAAGGTGACGAATAGCCTTGTTGATTTTCTTCATTTCTTCAATTTGGAAAAGAAAATTTTAAATGGTGGAAATTTGGAACAAATTAACTTTAAAAATAAAAGTGCCAAAACCCAAATTGAAATTGAAACATGACCCATTTGATTGAAGTTTTTTGGTCTTTTTTTGAAATTAAACATACACACCAACAAGATCTGTGTTATGGGTAATGGGTTATTGTTGTTTGGTCCTTTTTTGAAGTTTTTTTTTATTTGTACTGTAATTTCTGTAAAATCAGTTTCTTTGTACTGAATTTTTTTTTTTTTCTTTTTGCTGATTACCCATTTGATTGATCTCATAATTGGAGGAGTAATATTTAGTGGATCTTTGTTGGTTGAATTATTGAGTGAGATCTTTGTTGGTGGAAAGAAATTTAGGGTTTGGACATTGGAGAGAAATTGGGTTGAAGATTAATGGTGACTTTGAAATTAATGGAGGATGGAGAAGGATGAGGAGGATGAAGAAGATGAAGAAGAAAGAAGATTTGGGTCAATTTTAAAAATAAACCCAGAAATTTTATTTGAAATGGGATGAGGAGGATAAAGAAGATGAAGAAGATGAAGAAGAAGAAGGAAGAAGAGGATGAAGAAGATGAAGAAGAAGGAGGAAGAGGATGAAGAAGAAGGAGGAAAAGGGTTAGTAACCGGGAAGAAGGCTTGGTCAACGGTTATAATCGTGGTCAACGGTCACTTGGCCGTAATACTGGTCAATTTTTACAAGTTTCTGAGGCTGTAATTCATAAAAAAAAAACTTTGAGGCTGTAATCATAAAAAGGTGTAAACTTTAAGGCTGTTTTTTATAAAAAACCCAGATATATATATATTATATATATAGATATATATAGATATATATATATCTATATCTATATAATATATATATAATATGATATATATATAATATATATATATATATATATATATATATATATATAGGTATATGTATACATATACATATATATATCTATAGATATCTATAGCTATATTAATATAATATATATATATATATATATATATATATATATATATATATATATATATATATATATATATATCTATATATATATATATATATATAATATATATATATTGTGTATGTCGTATTTTGTAGAGCCAAGCTTAGAGCTTGAGCCTCCCATTTTACTCTTACTATTCTCTCTTTAATTCTCTACTCTATATATTGATCACACACACTATTCTCCATGGATATAATTCCTTCAAATTTGTAATGAGCTTTCAAGCTCCAATATCCTTTAAACACATAATGATACACTAGCCTAGGATGGTAGATGTATCCTCGTCAATGGTGAACCACCTTAAATCTTGGTGTTATTATTTTACTTACTTATATTGCTTAAATCACCTTAATACTTGCATATAACTATGTTTCATTAGTACACCTTCAAGTCATGGTCGTTAACCTTTCATGCCACATTTAGGCCCACGCTTTCGCATTCGTTAGCCTACTCTAACAAACTGTAAGGTCAAAAGGGGCTTGCGTACTGCCTAAAGCCCAACATACATAAGGTGCCTGATTTCTAGGGTGATCATATGTCAGAAGTATGAACTATTGACAAATTTGACATTTACATGATATTTTGTTTATCATAATACTCCAATCAATGAAGTTTATACAACACGTCTACTTTTTTAAAGTACTTATTAAAGAGTAGAATCTATCTTTTGTAGAAATTAAAGGGCCCATGTTTATTATTATGTTTAGGGCCTAAAAATGTCAGAAACGGCACAACATATACGTACCTTGTTTCCAAGACAACCCATGATGCCGGTACCCATGGAAGAGACTCTAACATGCCCAATATAAGGAATCAATTCTTTACGAGCCCAAACAGAAAGAAAAAGGCCAACCATCTGCTTGCTGGAAAGGAGACGATATTCAGCAAGACCAGGATAACCAGGAGTTTCAGGTACAATGGACAAGAATTCTTCGATGCTGCTAGTGTAACGATGTTGAAAAGGATTGTCATGAATACGTCTTGGTCTACGCTTTTCTGGAATTAATGAATCTAAACAACAATTACAAGTCTTAACAAGACTACTATCCACCCTCAAATTCTTACTTACAACTTTTAAATTTGGTTTTTGAAATAAGTTAGATTTTAAGTCCTTAGAGGTTTTTCCTATACTTGGGCTTGATTCACAATTGGTGTAGGGTTCATGGGTTTTCCTATTTAGTGCTTGGTTAATTAATGATAACCATCTTGCTGCTGGTTCATTATCCTCTATTACCAAAACATTGCCTGCATTTAATGGAACTATTTCTTGAAACCTGAAAACACAAACATCACCATTAATACAATACTGTTAGAGTATGTAACTTATCCTGATACCTCAATCATTAACTTAAGTTTTTGGTTGAGATAGTTCCTTAACATAGTATCAGAATTCAAATGTTCTGAATCTCAACCACCAGGGGCGAATCCAGGGTTTAGAGTTCTAAGGACACCAATAAATGAACAAAATTTTAAGAAAATTTTTTGCGGCAATTTTGACATAATTTCATTTGTAAAATAAACAACTAAATTTTTTTCATTCCAGTTAATGTCATGTAGAAGCAAAATAATCTCATGCTAAAGCAAGAATAATATTTAGACAATCAATTAACGCCTTATTCATCTCAAATGGTGGCAACAAAAAAGATTAATGAAGTTTAATTAATGTCATGGCCTCACGTAATGAAAATAAATCTAAGAAACACATTCTCTACTCAAACGTTTTGTAAGAAAACAATTATCTTGTTTTATCCTTTTATTTTGAATATTTCTTGCAAGAACATTGACAAACACATCCAACGATAAAAACCAAAATATTCAAAAAGAAGACAATCTAAAAAACTCAAAGATATTTTAACAAACATATCACTTTTTGAGGAAGATATAAATGAATAGAGGATATAATGAGTTGGAGAATAAGACATAAAACTAACTGGAGGATATAAATGAGTAGTTAAGATAGAGAGATAATATGTAGAAATTTGAGGATGTAATGAAAAAAATAAGAGTGAGACCATTGTCCAAAAAATGGTGCAAAATGATCAATGAGATAAATAAGAGGAGAAAGAAAATAAAAACGAAGTATATCTTATGGGTAATTTAATGAGTTTTACCGCTTTATGTGAGGGGATAACGTTACTATCTCATTGATTTCTCTCTATTAGTCATTTTCTTGTAAACCTTGCGAACAAAACCATATTAAAACTTGTATTCTTTTTAAATTTGCAAGAGGCAAGTGCCACCGGGGCCCAAGTAGCCTACGCGCGCATGCTAAATTTAAGTGAAATATTCAATACCTATGTGCATTCACACTTACATAACTAAATAAAACTCTAAATTTACTTTGAGATTAAAATGATACTTACAAACTTTTATTAACAAGCAATTTGTTTGAAAGTTGTTTACATACCCGACTACGTATATATCCGAAGATCCTTCAACATGCAAGAAATCCTCAAGATTAAGTTCATTAGTTGGGGTTCTGCCACCTACATTCCAAGTTCCAACAAATATCCTATAGAACGAAAATTCTAATATTATTAATCCAATGAAACCACACACATTTGTCTATTTTTCAAAATTGAGAACTAAGGAAATTACTGAAATCTAATGGCGCGTTTGGTTAGCGGTACTAAATGGTGGTAATGGGAATGATTTATAGTGTAAAATTTAATCAAAACTTTCATGTCATTCCCATGGTAATGAAATTTTGATAACAAAAAAGTTTTTTTGTTCACAAATTTTCATTACCACCTAATACCACCTCTCCCATTGGTAATGCATTGGAATGAATTTTATGAACAAAATGACATCATTGAAGGTTGTCAAGCATGGCCATCAAGGAAGCAAAAAGATTTTTCAACCAAAATTACACTAACTTTTCATTCCTATTACCGCGATTTATTACCATCTACCAAACGGGCCGTAAATATTTTGTTTTGAAGTTTGTGAAAGTTTTGTATAGACTTGGTCGATACTATTTTAGTTGGATTAACCTTTAAAGTATTAAATTAATAACGACCCGTTTTGTAAGTGGTAATAAATCGTAGTAATGGGAATGAAAATTTAGTGTAATTTTGGTTGAAAAATCTTTTGGCAACCTTGATGGCCATGCTTGACAGCCTTCAATCATCTTATTTTGTTCATAAAATTCATTCCAATGCATTACCAATGGGAGATGTGGTATTAGGTGATATTAGGTAGTAATGAAAATTTGTGAACAAAAAAATTTTTTTGTGATTAAGGTTTCATTACCATGGGAATGACATGAAATTTTTGATGAAATTTTACACTATATATCATTCTCATTACCACCATTTAACACTATCACATACACCAAATCTATACAAAATTTAAATTAATTTCACCGCATAAAGCAAATTAAATGAACATATAGGAAAAGTGGTCGTAACAAAAATTACATTTTTTTTTTGGACAAAGAGAATTAATTTTAATGATTATTCACATCTTAGAATACGAATGAAGTACTAATGATTAAGTGTTAAGACAATAAGAAAGTATACCTGTAATCTAAGGATTCCATAACAGGAGTACATGATGCTAAAGATAAATCAAAGTTTGACAAATCCAACCCTTCAAGATGCGAATTTTGTTGTGATCTTTCTGATAGTTTTGTACAAATATTAAAACACCTCATAAGTTTAACTATTTATTCAAGGAAAACAAAATCAATTTTAATTTGCATGGACGTTTTATTTTGTTTAAAATGTGAAATATTCTCTTTTCTTAATTAGCAAATAAGTTTGTTAGTTTAACATAATTTTTTTTTTCTGGTGTTTTGTTAATGCAAGGCAGCAAAATACGTACACACAATTATAAGTAGGTGAACAACCATAGACTATATGAATGTTATAGACTAGAACATTCAGAGGAAATTATTCAAATAAGTTAGACTAATTATTCATTTATTTGTAAATTATAATCGAAGGAAATTGTCAATAATTAATCAATTTGAGCTTCATCTGCTGAAAATAAATTAACATATTACTTAATTTTTAATAAACACAAATATTATGTGTATTTACTAAAAATAAATTCACTTATTCTCTATTAATTGGGGTTGTTTATTACACATATCGATAAATTAAAGATGATGTACACACTTTATATGTTATTAATTAGAGTCCTTCCTCCACTATATGCTGTTGGTATCTCCTTTGCTTATGAATTGTGCGCACCTCGTGTTCTCGGACGATTATATACTGGCATTAACAATAAGTCTAACTCTCCTCCTTAACATGGTATATATCAGAACCAATAGTTCGATCAAAAATTTAAAATGGTAAGTTTGAAAAGAATAAGGTTTCTAGTTCCTACCCAAATTATTTAGTCCCATTTTTCCACATTAATGAATTCAATATGATGTGCACACTTTATAAGTTATTAGAGCCCTTTCTCCTATTGCCATATGATTTTATGAAGATATTTCCTTAGCTTATGAAATATGCGTACGTGTTCCTCTATTTGCTAAACATTTACAATAAGTACAATTATACTTAACCTTTATAGCTTTTTTCAAAGCTTCTTTGTGAGTTAATTAATTGGTAAGCAATAGTTCAATTTATTATTTCAAAAAAATATATCATATAGGTGAGTTTAATTATTTGATAAATGATAATTAAGTATATTTTTCCAGAGCATTGAGCAAAAATTAATTTATTTTCTGAAATTTATCAAGTAATATAAACCATATATTTTGTTTATAAATATAAAAAAGCAAAAAATATATATATTAAATTAAATTAACATAAAATAAAGACCCACCAGAGAAACTTTTCCTCATCATTAGAGAATCGTCCAGGAAAGCTTTTTTCCTTTGATTTGCAAGTTTTTTGTCATATTCTGTTAAGCAAAAACATATATTAATTTTTTGATTTTAACTACAAAAAATTAATAATAATAATAACAACATAAGAAATAATATATTCGGAACTATGATCTTACCATATAAAAAATAAATTAAGTATAATTTGCTTTTTATTTTTGTATATATAAATGATGAATATTACTCTAAAATGATTAATGAGGACGAACCTGATTCTTCATCATCTGATGCTTTGCCATTCTTTTTCGAGCTAAAAATCTTGGGGAGTAGAGACTAATTGCCAGAAAAAAAAATTACATATAAGAAATTAATTCCTTAATAGAATAATAATGAATAAATTCACATAATTAATAGAATATATATAGCACTAGAATATATCACATATTCTATAAAAATAATACAAATAAGAAATTTGGAAATAAAATTAACCCTTTTTTTCTTGATTGTCTTAACAGAATTTTCAGCAGAAGATAAGGTATCATTGTACGAAGAAGTTGGAGATGAACAATTACTTTCGGATGGAAATGATTTTGGCATTTTATTTATTTATTTATTATTATTTGTTAAGATTGAATTATCAACGTAACACATTAATAAATTCAAACCCAATGCAATAATATTATAATAATGATTTAATTGCTGAATTTGGGATATATAATGTTACATAATAAATTGATGAGGCTATTGGGAGCATTTAAAAGTGGCTAAAAATTTAAATATTGATATTGAGGTATTAAAGAAATTTTAAACTGGAAAAAATTAGGACTTTTCTATCATTTCTTATTTTTTTCAGAGATATTATTATGAGAAAATTCTATAGTTATTTGTGATTATCTTATCCAATACATTCTTTTTACTATATTTAAAAATCTGTAATTTTGAATTGCCATATCACCACTAACATATCTTCTTCTCATTTTATTGTTCTCTTTACATGCTTCCCTTTTATTTATTTCTACAACCTCAATTATTTTTGAAAGAAATTAACATGAAATAATAGACATTAATTGAGTAACTTATGGCCCGTTTGTTGTTGCACTAGTGGAAAAAACATCAATATCTGCGGTTTTTAGGCCACTAAAAGCTGCGGTTTTGAACCCAAACACTCATGGTGGCAATTGATAGTTTTAAAGAAAGGTTGCAGTTGAAAAACGCAACAAGGATAATTTTTTATAGACTGTGGACACAAGCCACAACCGCAGCCAATAGTGTGTTTTCAAAGGAAATTTTTGGGCTCTTTAATGATTGCTGACATAAGCCACAACCGCAACCAATACTTATATTTTTTTTATTTTTTTGTTATATTAATATTTGTATATATTATCACCATTATAAAATAATAAATATTTAACAATAATGCACCAGCTATAATCACCATTAATTAGCACCAAAATAATATATATATATATATATATATATATATATATATATATATATATATATATATATATATATATATATATATATATATATATATATATATATATATATATATATATATATATATATATATATATATATAAAAAGATGATTCTCATATGGTTCATGAAAAGCCTGATTGCTGTGGAAATTGTTAAAGCAAGTACCAATATTTATGACTATGACGTTAACTTTAAACACATAATCGAACATGCCTTAGAGTGTACTTTGGATAATAACGTTAAGGATGGGTCGAGCCACGTAGGTTTAAGGTTTGAAACGTTTGATGAGGCGTTGCTTGATCAAAGCAACAAAGCTTGATATGTCAGAAGCATCGCTCGACCAGCTGAAGGTCGCTCGACCGGTCGTGCCGGTATAAGGTATGTAGGCAGAATATATTATAAAGATGATTCTCATGTGGTTGATGAAAAGCCTGATTGCTATGGAAATGGTCAGAATGTAGGCAGAATATTTTTGGAAGCTCGCTCGACCGAGCGGGTGGTTGAGCGGATTGTCAAAACAGTTCAACGGGCATTTTTTTGTTACATTTTGTGTATTGATTATGCATTGTATATATGTATTCCTTGGTTAATGTTGTGTTAATTGCCATGTTGAATGTAATATTTAATTGGGGGTAAAATTGTGAGTTTATGGTGATTAATGTGTGACTTTAAGAATATTCATGCTCTCCTTTTACTACATAAGGGAGTATAATTCTTAGAGTAAGAACCACCACAAACACACAAACTTTGAGAGGGCTTGTGCATTGCTAGAAACTTGAGAGTGTTCTTACTTGCTTTGTATTAGTATTTGTGATCTTGAGAGATTGTTCTCAAGATAAGAGAGAGTTTATTATACTTGTAATTGTTGAGTTCAATATAATAAACATTATTTGAGGGGGAGGTATCCAAGATACCTCATAAACACTTGTGTTCTTTTGCATTGTTTTACTTTGTGTTTTTCATTGTTGAACTTCTCTTGTGCCGTTCATTTCAGATATAATTAAGGCAAAAAAAAGCAAACAAAAAGATTTATAATGATGATTTATTATACGATAATTTGCAAATTACAACTTTAAAGTTTAACGCTTTTCCCAAGTTACAGCCTCAATGTTTATTTTTCGCAAATTACATCTACTAAAGTATCAAAGTTTGCAGGTTCAAGCCAATAACACAGCATTTCGACTACTTAACCTAAAATCAAACGACCAAAATAGTCAAAATTTTATGTTTTGGTCAAAACCTACAAACTTTGATACCTTAGTGGTTGTAATTGGCAAAAAATAACATTGAGCCTGCAATTTGCAAAAGTACTAAACTTTAAGACAATAATTCGCAAATAATTCTTAGTTATATATGCTAAAAAACTAGTTGAGAGAAAGGGCTTAAGTTCCATAAACACAAGTAATGCTTTTGAAACTGATGCTTCAGATATTAATAACACAAACTAGATGTCTGATTATGATAATTATTGTTGTCTTGCTGATCCCAAATTGCAAAAGAAGCATATCCCATTCCCAACTAATAGAGTATATGTAAACGAAAGGTCATAACAATTTACTTTTATAGAACCTTAGTAATGTGCTAAAGAAACTATTTTTATTCAGTACAAAAATCCCTTATATGTCATCGGAATGGAAGAAGTATCTGTAAAGGGCGGTGCACTCCGGCAAGGCATAATCCTGGAAGACACCCAAGTTGTTAGCGTGGCGGAGGTAGGTGGAGATGCCGTTGAGATTGGTGACAATGACTCGAGAGCGTTTTCGGACTTGATCGATGATCTTACAGTGTGGCCAAGGACTAGAGATGAGCACAACATCACAGTATTGATCACCATGATCCTCGTACACTTGGAAAGTGAACTTACCATTCTCATCTGTTTTGGTTGTGTTACTAAATACCAACCTTGTATCTGATTTGTCATTGCATTGTAATTGTACAACCGCTCCTGTCATTTTTGTTATTTGGAATTTGGAACAATAAAATTAGCTATGACAGATAGTCAGATACTACAATACAACTAATTAAGAGGAATACTTGCTTAAATGGACTTGTTGAACTCACATAGTCCTCCATTCAGGATAATAAGTCAAAATAGTTTTACTTTTTATCAATTTTCCAAAAAAATCTCAAAATTTGACAATTTTTATTTAAAATTTATTATAAATTTGACAATTTTTCGATATCTGTGAATAATAGAAAGTTCAATATTTCTTGTATAATATAATTATCAATACTAGTACCACCAATTACCAAACTTGTTTGGGAAAAATAAGATAAAGGTCAAGTAGTACAGACTAATGCAATATCATTGACTTTTCATGAAATGCCAGTGGTAGCACTCTTTTAAGGAAATTCTACATAGTAGCATCCAATTTATGCAGAAATTAATATTTGTAACATTTTCCACTAAGTTGTTGGCAAATTCCGTTAAATCCATCATTTTGTAAGTTTTTTTCCAAATGGTAGCATTCAATTTTTATTTAATTCAGCCTTTTAACATATAATTCACCAAATAAACACATGGAGCAATAATAGATAGAAAGGGAGGGAGCACTAGTTAAAGCATTGCAATAGAAACAAAAAAGAAAGATGTTGTATGATATGATCATTTAGTCCTTAGAGTAGATTGTAGTTGAACAGAATGCTAAGCTAAAATGGATAAAATGATTTACCAGGAATGTAAGTAGTGATGTTAGTCTCGAAGCCAAAGCGGCAGGTATCGCAGTACACTTTGCCGGAAAGCTCATATGGTACTGCCAATTTCTTGCCGACCGTTGTGGCTGCAAGTGTGGATACCACCACAAACAATACCGGCAACACAAGCTTTGTCATGTTGATTATCACTATTACTCTGTAGTGTAGTGTTACAATTTATGAGTAGTTCCTTGGGGAATCAGTCTGCTAGAAGGTGCAGTAATAAATAGATGAAGAGTTGATGTGTCGGTGATCATCGACTGCTGCTCACATGGGACCTCATTTCTGATGCTATCGGGAAGGTGCTTACGATTTAATGACTCTGGGTGGCACCTGAATTTGATCAGTGTACTTCAATTAAAACCGCATTGCTCGGCGGCTCCTACTCTCCTACCTCCTCCCCTCTTCGCCCTCCTTTTATTCCGTCTCTGTTTTGCCCTTTTTTATTTTCAATTCATTTTTGTTTTTTCTTTTTTTTTTGTTTTTATAAGAAAACGTGTGCCATATTATAGATCAAGCTCGGCCAAGGTCGATTCAATTTTGTTAAATTTTAGTAAAGTGAAGATTTTTGGGTGCTTTACAATTAGTTTTTTTTTTAAAAAAAAGTTTTTAAGGTTAATTTTTTTAAATCATTTGACTAAATCAGGTACAAAAATTTTGTCAAGTGTAGCATTTTCCCTTGAAATATATTTTTGCAAATACGTTAGGGTGACACTCATTTACCTAGATAGTTTGAAAAAAAAAGCTTAACATTTTTTTTGTGTGCTTTTTAACTGGTTTTTGACTTTTGATTTTTTTGTTGGTAACACAGCATAAAACTTTGGTAAATTCCTTTTGGCCAAAATTCGGCTTGTTATACCAATTCTTCCATCTATAAATCAAAAAAGTAACTCTTATTATTACCAATTGGATTTAGACATTTACTCTTTTAGTAGTAAATTTTAATTGAGCTTGTAAGTCGGCCACTTGATCTTTTGTTACTTATTTGAGTTTATACGAACATTTTTGAAATTTTAACATGGTATCAAAATGGTAGAAGTTTTCGGAGCACGCGAAATTTGTAGTTGGACCCAATCACCCAAACAAAAATTGTATTATATTTACTGAATACAAATACTGAATTACGTGCATCATAAACTGTATAAGAATATTTTTGGTGGAACACTTGTTCCGCACCTATACACTCTTCACTAATATTTTTATGTGAGCTCGTATCTTACTTATCTATCATAATTAGAGGTGTTCAATGGGGCGGGTTGACCCAACGGGTCAAAAGTCGAGTCACATTTTAACGGGTCATTAGCGGGTCGGGTCATTAACGGGCCTTGGTGTAAAGGGTCGTGTCGGGTCGGGTCTGATAATTATAAGTATTAATTGTGGGAAAAGAGTTAGCACTTTTTAAAATATTTTTAAATGATATTATTATATACATAAATGGGCCGACCCAACGGGACATAAAGTATAATAAAAAAATTATTTTATGAAATTTTTAAAAAAGGGTCAAATAAATTCGGATTTAAATGGGTTTGACCTGCCCCGGCCCGTTTAACATTTGAAATGACCCGATCCGCCCCGACCCGGCCCATTGAATACCTTTAATCATAACCCACAAACTTTAATTAGCTAATATTATGAGAAACACTTCTCCAGTTTTTGTGGCTTATCACATTGCTTGCATATTTATACGTCCCTATTATCGGTGTATCTCACCCAATATAACTTATCAAGACATTTCTATAACTTTTCTAATTAATTTATGTTGGGTAATATCAAATTACCTAAATTGTTCTACAATTAGCTTGATTTTTTAGATTACTTTTTAACACAAAATCCAGTTTTTTTCAGCCTTTACATACTGAACATTTTATTTAACAATTAATTCAGGGGTCTTTAAATAGATTTTCATTCCTGAATCCTAATAGATTTAGTTCACATATAGTTCTCACCATCTCTCAACCTTTCCTATATTAAGATAAATATTATTACTCCCACATAATTTTACCAATTAGTTAATCTTGTATTATTTTAACTACAATCTAGTTTTTTTTTTTTTTTTTTTCCAATAACGTATGGTCATATGAAATTGTGCTGTTTTGTGTAAGCTGTGATTTAGGGGCATTATAAAATGTTATCACATTTTCTTTAATTTACGTAGTCATATTTTTGAGTTTTTTTATTCTGGAATTTATCTCTCCAAAATGTGTTTAATTAACTAAACCCTTCCAACTCAATCTCAATGTATCAAATTAACATGAAAAGTACTGATCAACATCCAAAATTTGGAGATAAGTATTTTAAGCAAAATGTCGAAAATTTCCTTAAATTAATGCTATATCTTTTAAATAATTGTTATATGCAGTAGAAGCGGGGTCTTTTTATTTAATATTTGACAAATGTTTGATTAAAATCTAATGTCATTATAAAAAATTAAATTATCAATATTTAGTTAATACTATTAGCTTAATTTATCACATTTTTAATTTTTAAAAAACTATTTTTTATGAAAAAAGGCTATGTCCAACACAATAGGCGAATGCGATTATACCTTGGTACGGTCACACATTTTGTGTGGTTGCACCTATGTAGAGTTTCACAAAATGTGCAATTGCTCCTAATATTCAATCGCATATTTAGTGTGACTGCACGACTGCACTTAGCTAGAGTCTCACATAACGTAGAACTGCACCTAGATATAGTCGCAAGTTTATGTCATTTGAAATTTTTTATTCAAAAATTGTTTATATGAGACGTTCTCACCAAGAGGCGTACCTCATATATGTGTTAAACATCACATCTAATACATATTATGAGAATATAGGCTCCTTGTTTAAGATCATCTCATCAAGAGGCAGTCTCTTACAAGGGTAGCTATTTTGATTTTTAAATAAACGTATAAGAAAATAGTCTTCAAAAATTTTTAAATTGGATCTTGAACAATTACAAAAAAATTATTTGTATTGCATTTATGTTGAATAATTGTTGAGTTGATTAATTGAGAAAAATAAGTTTTTTATTCAAGTGAGACAAAGTAAAAAGTATCATATAAAAAAGAAAAATTTTGCTAAATAAACAATATTTCGTCAATTTCTCTATAATATTATCAACATTTGATTAACCATGAATAACACCAACTTAGGGGGGTTTCCTAGATTAATACCAACTTTAATTAATTTATTTACTAATTTACCAATTTTTTGTCATATAATCTCCTATAATTTAATTTGTAACATTTTCGGATATTCTAGTAAAACACACTCTTAAGTTGATATTCATGATTAATTTAAAAGTGATATTATTGTAAGAAAATAAGAAAAAAAAAATTGTATTGCTCTTAATAACAAGTGGGTCATTTAGCTAACTAAACGATCTGCGGCATGAAAAGCGCATACACTAACTAAAATGCAATGAGCATTCTAGTCTAACATCAAGATTTCCACGCATGTGCGTACACTATTAAAATACTGACATGAAGTAAGGCTTAAGATTGTTTTTATTTGTCGATGACAATTTTATTTATTTATTTTTTATTACTTTTAAAGTCCCAAATTGATTGTATTGACAAATTAAATATAATGTTACGTTTAACAACAATTTAAAAAAAATACATTAACTAAAATTTTGAATTAAAACATTACACTCAACAACAATTTAACTAAAATAAATTTTTCAGAGTTTCAAGTCATTAATCAAAGATAATCCTTTATTTAAGTTTATAATAAACGTAATTTGAAAGGGTAATTTATGAAGTAATAGTTGTATTAACCATGATTCTACTTACTATTTCATTTAATTCATGTTTAGAATATTAAAGGAAATTATTTGTAAGTTTTGCTCTGTTGGATATTAAGAGTATACTAAGTATTTTAACCCCATATTAAAGTTCCATGAAAATAGTAAGACAATATATGTTTAAAACTTTATGTCCAAAGGATAGAAATCGAAAACAACAAATTGCAAAGGTAAAAAACACAGACTCGTCACTTGTTCTCTAGAAAACCAAATTTCGGTCAAAAGAAAAAGACGTCTTGTCACGTAGAGAAAACGAACTCGGCTTTTCTGGCGACGACTCATCGCTCCAAATAGGGAATTGTCACCTAGCTTTTGGAACTTTTGTTCACTTTTTTCTTGACAGTTTGGCGATTACCAAACAAAGGAAACCGATTACACTCAGGTTCATGCAAAAGGCATGACTTCGGGAACGTTGTAAATAGTTCGATTTAAAGTGAACTAGATATTTACTTATAAATATGAATTTTGGGTTACACATCGGACATTCAAGTTAGATCGTATTCTAGATCCGACGTGATTCAAATGATGATAAAGAAATAATTAAACGACAACAATAATAATAGTAATTCAACGGAAGTCTCAAAATTATACAAATCGAGAACCTTCCAGCCTCATCAAAACCAATTAATGTCTATAGATTAACGTAATTGCAATATAAAAATAAATTAGTGGTTA
>JAAKBH010000670.1:0-35000 GCA_019776075.1 Amaranthus palmeri | reverse complement strand
GTCGCTGGGATCTCTTCAACGCACCTGCTACTGCAAGTTGGGTAATCAAGAAACTTTGTAAAGTTAAGGATACCTTAAGTGCGTGGATGCATACCCCCAAGTACTCCATTGGCACGGTGTACAATGATCTGATGGGCACCCAAGGTCGATGCGTTTGGGCGAACGCCACTTGGAACAGAGCAACAACCCCCAAAAGCAGGTTCATTGTATGGTTAGCTTGTCAAGATAGGCTCAAAACAAAACAGCAGCTCATGGCGTGTGGTATAGTTGATGAGGATATATGTCCAATCTGTGGTACACGATCTGAATCGAGAGACCACCTTTTCTTCGAGTGTGAGTTCAGCAGGAAGTGTGTGAGTGCTCTCAAAGCTTGGCTCAACATCACTTGGAACATGCGTAGTATCAAAGACTTCCACCGGAAGCGCAACATGGGTAGATCCAAAAGGAAATTTATTGATGTTGTGTTTGGCAACCTCATCTACGCCATTTGGCATACGAGAAATGAAGCGGTGTGGCACAACAAGGTCACAGCCCCGAATAGAGTGATCGAGACCATAAAGAAGGATACCAAAGCAAGATTCAATTCCTTTAAGAAGACCGGTCCCACTGCTGCTTGGGTTAATACACTGTAAAGATGCTGCTGCATATTGATGTTTTTTGTGCTTAGTTTCTGTTGTGTAGTTGCCTCTCTCTCATTGTGCTCCTGCTTTTTTGGTTTGGTCCCTGTGTAGATGTATTTTGTTTCTTCTTCTTTTTTTGGCTGCTGTAGTTGGTGCCCTTTGCTGCTGGTGTCCCACTGATACCAGGTACTGGGTTCTGCTGCCCAGCTCTTGCTCAACCCCTGCTGGTGTTGATATGGGTTACATGTTGGCTGCTGCTGCTGTCCTAATCTGTGTGAGTGTTGTCTGCTGGCTCAGTAAGTTACTGCTATGCTTCTAGCTGCGTGATAGATGCTGGGGTGCTGCTGGCTTGGTGCCATAGGTTCAGCCTGCATTTGCCTTGTTGTTTGGGTCTACTATTTCTAAGGGGACTGCTGCTTGTGCTGGTTCTTAGTAGATTTTGCTCCAATCCCTGCTGTTGTGCTCTCCCTCACTACTATGGCTGGTTTGTGTGCTGGTTTTTTTGCTGCGTGCTACTTGCCACTGATGCTGTTCTACTTGGTGCTACTGCTGTGATCCAAGTTGCTGTTTAACATTGTATTGCTACCCTCCTTGGTGCTAGCGTGATACTGTTACTTTGGACCCTTTGGTCCCTTTTGGCTTTTAAAGCTTTTACAGACGTACCTATCTTAGTTTATTTGTCATGGTCCCCTTGGACCCTTTTGGTAGATAAGTAGGTAGCTTTGCTTGTAATCCCGCCGCCTGTGGCGATTCTTTTTGAGATACCCCAGGGTCATCCGTGCACATGAAGAGTGAGGTTGAGAAACCCTTCCTAGAAGGTGGGCTCTTCTTTCACACTGATGCAATTGTAGGGTGACCCTCGGTTATCTGGGTATTATTACCCCGTTGTATATGTTTGGTTTAGTGTTAATAGAAAATCACTTGACAAAAAAAAAATAATAATAATAATGGAATGGTTTGATATGATCTGATCTGATCTGATCTGGTCTGATCTGATCTGATCTGATCTGATCTGGTCTGGTCTGGTCTGATCTGATCTGGTCTGGTCTGGTCTGATCTGAAACTTTCTGATCTGATCTGAATAGATCTGATCTGATCTGATCTGAAACTTTCTGATCTGATCTGAATAGATCTGATCTGATCTGATCTGGTCTGATCTGGTCTGATCTGATATGATTCCAATAAGAATAAGTAATAAGTCAAAAAAATAAGTTGAAGAGAACACCTTCTATGTCCCTTATGGTGACCGTAATGATCCACAACTGCCATGAGAACGAATCATAATAATAAATTGTATTCCAATTTGAGAACCCCTTACGGTTGATCAACTCAATCATACTCAATTTCCAAGTTGAACTCCATTTCAAATTATTCGGGTGTCTAAACCTTAAGTGATATACAACACCTCAACATAGAATGAAAACAACATTACTTTACATAACCAATTAAGAAAGTATGGTCTAAACGTGTACCTTAGTAGCACGACAATCCAACACAAATCAGTCACCTCACGTATACGATATCTCAACCTCTTATGAATGAGGTCCTAAACGCAAATGCACATACATAAATTATATATTAGCACGTGTTGATGCATCGAATTCACTCTATGCCATCAAGGCATCACTATACTTCATAATATTAAGTGATTAAATTATAAAACCCAATGTTTCTTAATTTTAAAAGCAATAAGTAACTTTACAAAACTTTTTAGACAATTTAGAAAATTCAGAAAGAAAATATGACTTCATCACTGCGTTCGAAAGGCATCAATTACATTTGGTACCAAATTTCATAATTTTTTACGCACATTTACTAGTTTTAATTAATTTTGGCGTTTAAATGATTTGTAATTAATCGATAGCGAAACGATGAACAAAATGCACTCAAAACACAAAGGCTTGAGGCGCGTCTTCCGAGGTGCGATTTCCTATATTATTTAACGTCCACCCCAAGCGGTCCTTTGAATAGCAGTCTCTGCTCTCTACATTCAAATATAGCTTTTTCCCAACTAATACACCTCCAAATACGATACCTTTTCAAATGTTCCTAGATTTAATCCTTCCACTTGACTCTTTGCAAGAAATGAACAGGTGGCACTTGAATCAAACAATACATTAACATATATAGTATGGATGGTGAACGTACTTAATTATTACCCTTATCAGCCTCCCTTGAGTTGATCGTAGATACTCGCCAACAAACTGGTTGTGAATTCAATCCTCCTACCCGGCTTCTGAAGCATTAAACTCTTAAATCATCAACCCTATTTCCTTTCACCTAGCCTTGTCTATTGTTAAACTGTCCTTGGAACCTCTGACCAGTATTACCATAATTACCTCCCCCGGTTTGCTTAATTATTGTCTTGTCTCTCATTGTTATTCTAATTTTATTGCCGGTGTTGTCCTCCCAACTATTGATTCTCGTTTCCTTTCTTTATGTAACATTCATATTCCCTATGCCCCGTCTTATGGCAAAACTTACACTCAACAAAATTTCCTTCAGAATCCTTTCCAAGATGATTTTTCTTACACCTCTAATAGATATACTTTGTTTCTTTAACATCCTTATCAAGCAATGGTTTGACAATTCTCGCTTCTCCTCTAAACCCTAAACTCCCACTCAAAATATTACCTTGAAATCCTCTAAAAGTTTTTGACTTTTTTTAGTAGAAGCCTGATGGTTATTCTATGGTCATACAGACCATCTCCAATCTCTTTCGAATAGTATTTATTGTCTCCTTCTTCTCTTTTCTTAGGATATTCCTATTTGGACCGTTTGCTTATACATTTGCTCTAATGTGTTATAACGATCACTTTCGATATGCGTTTGTATATCGAAAGATAATCCCAATTGAAAGTACTGTATTTTCTTTTCTTCAGTGGTTACATCATTTGGACAGTATTTAATGTACTTTATAGTTTTGTGATAGTACTTATCAACAATCAAATACCTATATTAAACCGAGAAAACTCATTTGACTTATCTTTTCTTACATGTAGTGGGTAAAACTTCTCTCACATCGCCTGAGATTTGTTGAGTATTGCATGGTTGACTGCCCTTGTTGAGTAGTAGGGTTTTTTGGACCCATGCTCCGATCCATCCTAAAATTTCCCTAAACAAACTTAAGGTTAGAGGATATCCAATGTATTTACAGTGCCAAATGAAGGAGACAATCTTTTTAATAGCTTGGGGCATTAGTTGATTTAAAAAAGCTAGTAGTAAAATAGAACCTTGTGTAGAAACCAATGCATAAGGAATGTTATCCTAAAGACAAAATGATAAAGATTTACAAGAATGTATATATCAAAATGGCCCTGAACAAAGTTTGTTCTAAACCGTAAACCAAATTGGACCTAACTAGAATTTTAGTATTTGGTCTGGTCTATAGTTTAAATGATCTAGTCTGATTTTTTTATAATTAAATCACGGTTTACGGTCTGGTCTCGATTTTGTTATTTTCAGACCAGACCGGATCGCAAACCGCACTATGGTCGAAAATCATAATTTTTTATTTAAAAAATTAACTACCTACATATTTTAAGATGTAGTTATTTTTATATAGCAATATATACTTGAATGATGTTGATGTTATCAACTAGTTACTAATTATTATATTTATTAATTGTAGGTGTGAAATATTTGCATAAATACATGTATTAATTTGGATAAAAATATAAAAATAAAAACCTTAGACTAGACCAGACCGAAACGTTGTAAAATGGTTTTGTCCAGTCTGGTCTGGTGATTTTAAACGGTCTGGTTCGATTTGGAAAATTTTCAGACCGGAATTTCTGGTTTGATCTTATTTTAGTGTCAAAGCAGACCAAATCGGACCTGTTCACCCCTTCACATGGCATGTAAAGGAAAATAATCACATCACAAGTCTGCATCCTAGGCTCGCCTAGGCGACACATATACCCTTGTTCCATGGAAAGACAAAACCTATACTTTATCATAAATTGAAAACGTTATCCATCATCATTTGTAGTAAATCCTCAAAAAGGATAGATAAACAAAGCTTTCTCCACTCTCACCCATAAGCAAGAAAGTATATCATGGTCACTTACCCTATTTGCTGATGGAAATGGAATATGTACTACATTATCTTTCTTATCACCTAAAAAAATTGAAACTCAAGTTAACAGCAAAAGCTAATTTCTTACCCATGATTTGAAGTTTTAGAAAAATTCCTTAAGGAAATGAAAAGTTTAACACTACTCGCAGAAAAAACGAATAAGACTAGGGCATAAACAGTGCAAGAGAATCACAGGCAAAATCTCAAGAGTTCTTGAAGAGAGAGAATAATTACAATAACTATGAAGATTTCCATGTAAGAAATATGAGAGGCATTTACAGATTTTTAAATAAATGCATTTCATGAAGTGGATGAGAAGATGAAGGGTCAAGATGAACAAAAAAATTGAAATTAGTTTCATAAAGAATAGTCATTTGTGCGAGAAAATGAAAAGTGGATTACAAGTTGCTGTCACGTGTCAACTGAAGCTCTAAATGGCTAATATTTAAGAGGGATCCATCACGCACGTATAATGTCTTATTCAACAAATTTCCTACATTCAAGATAAATTACGATAAAGGGTGAAAAGATACTTTCCATATTCATGCTTACGTTTCCGAGTAAAAAGATTTTAGAAGTCTGCTACACAGATTTTTAGAAGAACTACGGTTCAATGGTCACACCTAATATGATATATATACTCAGACAGGTCTTTTTGTCTTGAAAATTTTGACTTAAAAAGTTTCATCTTACTCATTGACTCCTGTGGACATAACTCAATAGTTTGAGGGGAAAATCGTACGTGCTAGAGCCTGGCTCATAGTCCCAGCGTTCGGACACGTGGCAAAACCGGTACTAGAACAACATCATATTCTCATGAGACCTTCTTAGGAGAGAAATTCCCATTACTACTCTCTTAAGCAGAAGGAAGACCGATGATGAAGGTTCCAACTTTGCGAAAGACACCATCTCTTTACAGAAGGATAAGCCAACCAAACCTGAAGACGTTAGGGTTACCGGCCCCCAGGATTGATAAAATAGTTTTAGGGAGAACATAGATGAAAATAGAGACGACTATAAAGGTGATGATGACGTGTTCAATGATAGATGTAGTCACGTGATGAAAGGTACCAGACTTGTATAAATAAGGAAATGAACCACTACGTACCTCAGATCTACTGTATAACGGTATTTATTACTAGACGATAAAAGGACAATTGTAAAGTAATGATCAGCCAATCAATGAGCTCCACACATTTTTTGTAGAACATTCAACTAGTCTTGTACACCTTTTGACGATCCCAGCGCAGGCAAGATTCTCTCAAGGTATTATCATCTGATACGATAGTTGGGGTTTTAGGAAACCTCTTTGTTAACCCACTACGATATATATACAGTGTCATGTACTACCAAAGGTACGTTAACTCTTAGCATTCAGGCATCATACTCATTAGCAATTACTGTATTCACAAAGGAAGGATCTCACATCCATAAACAAACACAAATACTTAATTATTCTCTAGAGGGAATTAAAGAGTACTAAGCAATCTAAGAGAGAAGGTTAGGCAACAATTTCCAAATACTTACTCAATTTAGCATTGGAGGAAGTCCCCCGAAGCATCCGGCCCTCATTTGTGTTTAATGTATAGGTTATAGTCACAACACTAACCATCAATTTATAATCTCTTGTGGTCTTAAAAAACATTCTTAAGATCATATAAATAATGATTGATTGTTCAGTTTCCAACAGAAACACCGAACAAATTGGCAATGATATCCATCGAATCCAGAAACCCTTATAAAATAGCAAACCAATAGATATAATCAGTATCATAATTTGTGTAGTAAAATTTCAGCAGTATATATATTTCTCATCTAGAGTTAATTCAAGATTTCTTTTGGATATTTTTTCAAGAGCCACGCACTCGTTAATTTCAAAAAATGATAAGGTCGTTTGCTACCTTTGTTAGACATAATGCAACGCCAATGTCATGGAGATCTATTACCATTTACCACACACCAAATTGATAATTTTCTTTCGAATTTCCAAACAATAAATACTCAATTAATAAACCTAATGCTATAAAAAGGAAGGCAATAAAATAAGGAAGTTCATAAACTCTTAAGTTGCTAAGTTTGCCTAGTGGAAGAACTTTTCTTTCGAGGAAGACACAATTTTATGATCCCTTTAACTTTTGAATCTTCTTTCTCATCTTCATCCGACATTGATGATGCTACTGCTGCTCCTACCCCAGTCTTAACGCACCTGTACAATTTCAAAACCAAAAAATAACATTTATGAATTACAACAACACGTTAAATTAATACTCAGATCGTGAAGTCGGCTACATCAATCAAAATAAATCAATTTCAAAACCAAAAAATAACATTTATGAATCTTTTTTCGGTAATTTTGACTTATGCATAATTAATAATATAGTCATACGTGATCTAATTTTTTTTCTTAAAACCTAATTTTCTAGTATGTAATTTTCATACTATTTCGTTTAGCCAAAATAAATATCTTTAATATTATAATATAAATTAAAATTACGTATAAAAATAAATATAACAAGTATCACGTGACGGAGAAAGTATATACCATAGAGTACTTAATTTAGCATCCATAGTAAATTAATGTTCCCTCATATTGTTAAGGAATGCACACCCACATATGCAGCAGCCATGGCATTCAACAAAAATACAGCAGCAGCCATCAGTATATGCAGCAGAATATTCCTTCTGTCCTTTTAATAGAATATTATAGTACACAGTACAATTTGCTAGCTGTATTCTCTTGCTTAAACGGCTATTTTTGTAGTAGGATGTTAGCCTATAAATAGAGGCATCTTCTGTAAATCAAAGGCAAGAAACAATGGAATGATTTTAAGAAATGAATTAAGTTTTAAACATCTTTTATCTCTTTTGTGCAAGCTCTTCATGGTATCAGAGCAAGGTTGCAATAAACCTTCTGCCTGAGCTTGTGCTCTCTTTTTTACTGTTTTTTTTAAAAAAAAAAAAAAAAAAAAAAAACGTTTTTTTCACCATGACCACAGTAGACTCCAGTAGCCCACTGTATCTCCATCCTTCTGATGGCAGCCATTCCATAGTGGTTGAAAAGCTTACTGGAGCAGAAAACTATAGGGCATGGAGACGTTCTCTTGAAATTTGTTTAGCTTCTAAACGCAAGCTTGGTTTTGTAAATGGTACCACAATCAAAGATCCTTCTGATTTAACAAAACAAGAAGCCTGGGATACTTGTAATAGTATGGTGATTTCATGGTTACTTAACAACATCTCTGAATCCATTAAAAAATCTGTAATGTTTTTGGATGATGCTTCCTCTATTTGGAAACAACTTGAAATGCGTTTTTCTGTTACTAATGGTTCAAGAAAGTATAAACTAAGCAAAGAGATTTTTGAAACAAAACAAAATGGAAGAAGTATTTCTGAATATTTTATCAAAATGAAAGTTTTGTGGGAGGAACTTGAGTCTCTCAATGCTCTTCCTAGTATTACCAATATCACCAGTGAGATTAGAATTTTTCTCAAAACTTTGCAAACCCATATTGATGAACAAAAGCTGTTTCAATTTTTAAATGGCCTTGATGAATCTTTCACTGCTCAAAGGAGTCATCTTTTAATGCAGCAGCCACTTCCCTCTGTGGATGAGGCTTGCAACTTGTTGCAACAAGAGGAAAGCCAAAGGGAAATTTTGAGTGATTCTAAAACTGACAGCAGCCTTGTTATGTTCAGCAAAAATGTTGATCCAACTCCTTGTTCTGCCTGTGGGAGACTTGGTCACCTAAAGCAACAGTGTTGGACGGTTGTGGGTTATCCCTCATGGCACCCCCTTTCTCATAAGGAAGTATTTACTCCATCCTCTCCTAGAGGTGGCCGTGGCAGTAGAGGGGGCAGGTGGCATAGGGGTGGCAGAAGTGCAAGAGGAGGAAGAGTGAACCTTTCCTCTTATGACTCTTCTTCTTCCAATCATGCCTCTACCCTATCTCTCTCCCCCACTCAAATTGAACACCTTATGAAGCTTTTACCCTCTTCTTCTAAGCCCCACTCCTCTGACACAGAAGAGGAATTGGATCATGCCTATGCTGGAATGGTCCTTTGCTATCATGCTGACATTAATCAAGAGGCATGGATCATTGATTCTGGAGCTTCTGACCATATGACAGGAAGTATGAGCCTTCTTCTAAATCCCATTATGCAACAACAGCACTCCAAGATAAATCTACCTAATGGCACCACTTCTGCCATTTCCCACAAAGGCCATGTTTCCCTAAGTCCCTCCTTGGTTCTCAAGGATGTGCTTCACATTCCAAGCTTCAAACATAATCTCTTGTCTGTACAAAAATTGAGCAAAGATGAACATTGTAAGGTTGTCTTTGAGCCACATCAATGCTCTATTATTGATAACATCACTGGCACTGTGAAGGGTATAGGCATAGCTCTTAATGGTTTATATTACCTTTCTTATCCCCCTTCTCTTTCCACACCTACACCATGCACTGCCACCACTCTTTTGGTTCCTGACACCATTCCTAGTATTCAGCCTATGACCACTCCTTCCCTTTGGCATACTAGGCTTGGCCATGCTCCTCTTGAAAAAATCAGAAAATTACCCTCCCTTTCCCATCTTCCCACTAACACAGGAGACATTTGCATGACTTGTCCTTTAGCTAAGTTCACTAAAAAACCCTATGGAATAAGTGAGTCACGTGCCTCAAAACCCTTTGCTCTTGTTCATGTTGACATTTGGGGTGCTTATAAAGTACCTACCAAGGACAAATACAGGTACTTCCTCACTCTTGTTGATGATTTTTCTAGGGTAACATGGATTCAACTCTTAAGGCATAAATCTGATTTTTTCCAAGTTTTTAAAAACTTTGCCTTCATGATCAAAAATCAGTTCCAAACCAGCATTCAAGTTCTAAGATCAGATAATGCTTTGGAATTCCACGATCACCAATGCCTTGATTTTTTTCAAACTCTTGGAATTATTCACCAAACATCCTGTGTAGACAGGCCTCAACAGAATGGTAGAGTCGAAAGAAAGCACAGGAATGTTTTAGAAATGTCCAGAGCCTTACGTTTTCAAGCAGGTTTACCTCTCCAATATTGGGGAGATTGTGTCCTTTGTGCTGTTCACATTATAAACCGTTTACCTACTGCAGCTCTTGGCTTTAAAACTCCTTATGAAACTCTTTACACCAAGCCTCCTTCCTATGATCATCTTAAAGCCTTTGGTTGCCTTGCTTTGGCTTCTAATCCAAGTAGAATTTCAGACAAATTTGCTCCAAGAGGCGTTCCTTGTGTTTTTTTAGGATACCCCTCCTCTCAAAAGGGTTTTAAACTACTCAATCTTTCCACTCAAAAGCTGTTTGTTAGTAGGGATGTCACATTTCACGAGCATATCTTCCCTTTCAAAGTTTTTCCTCCCTCTGCTTCTTCTTCTGACATTTCTATTAATCCTACTCCTCTTTCTACTGATTTTCCACCTGCTGTCCCCCCTCCTGACCTTCCTTCTCCTGATTCAACTGTTCCTGCCCCAAGAAGGTCTTCAAGACCCACACAGCCCCCTTCTTGGCAGCAGGACTATATACTTGCAGGTCACACAGTTCTTGATTCTCCCACTAAAGTTCTTCCTTCTACTAATACTCAAGTTACACCTTCTTTCTCTTGCTTCATGTCCCACTCTCTTATTGATAAGGACCCTCTCTTTTTTAAGGAAGCTATCACTAGTCCTCATTGGACCAAAGCTATGAATGAAGAACTTGACTCTCTTGAAGCTAATCAAACCTGGACCCTCACTGTTCTCCCTAAAGATAAAAAAGCCATAGGATGTAAGTGGGTCTACAGGACCAAATATAATGCAGATGGAACACTTGATAAACATAAAGCTAGATTAGTCATTCTTGGCAATCATCAAAAGCCAGGAGAAGACTATGCACAAACTTTTGCTCCCGTTGCTAAGATGGTTACTGTAAGATCTTTACTTGCTATTGCAGCACAACAAAATTGGTGTGTCCATCAAATGGACGTCAAAAATGCTTTTTTACATGGGGACTTACATGAAACTGTATACATGAGACTACCTCCTGGTTACACTAGGGATGGTTCCAAAGTTCATGTTACTGCTCAGGGGGAGCATGACAGATTACTTTCACCTCTTGTATGCAAACTAAACAAATCTCTCTATGGTTTAAAACAGGCACCACGACAGTGGTTTGCCAAATTAAGCACTTCTCTTATCAATGATGGTTTTACTCAGTCCAAGTCTGATTATACTCTCTTTGTCAAACACATTTCTCATGCTATTATAGTGATTTTAGTGTATGTTGATGATATATTAATTGCTGGTACTCACTTACATCACATTGTTGCCACTAAACAATTTCTACACTCTCAATTTCACATGAAGGATCTAGGTCCTTTGAGATATTTTTTAGGTATTGAAGTGGATCACGTATCTCATGGTTTCTTTCTTTCTCAAAAGAAATACACTCTTGATTTGCTTAATTCATACAATATGCAAGGGTGTAAACCTCTTAAGCTTCCTATGGATCCTAAACTTCAGTTGCACAGTGGCACTCCTTTATCTAAAGCTGAGCCCTATCAGAGGTTAATTGGCAAGCTCATATATTTAACTATCACCAGGCCAGATATTTCTTACACTGTACATGTTCTCAGTCAATACATGCACAGTCCAACAGATGTTCAGTACCAGGCTGCATTAAGGGTTCTTCGATACCTTAGTGGTTCTGCCTCTCAAGGTATTTTGCTCACTAATGCTTCTAATGCTAAATTAACTGCTTATTGTGACAGTGATTGGGCTGGCTGTCCCACTACTAGAAGATCCACATCTGGTTTTTGCATTCTTCTTGGCAATTCTCCTATTTCTTGGAAAGCAAAGAGACAAACTATTGTAGCTCGTAGCAGCGCTGAAGCTGAATATAGAGCAATGGCACTTACTGTCTGTGAGGTTTTATGGCTCAAGCATCTTCTCAAGGACCTTGGCATCACACATGCTGTTCCTACGCCTCTTTACTGTGACAACCATGCTGCTCTCTCTATTGCTTCTAATCCTGTCCATCATGAAAGAATGAAGCACATTGAAATTGATAATCACTTTATTCGCGAGAAGGTTCATGACAACACAATTGCTCCTCAATATATTCCTTCTCATTCACAAATTGCTGACATTTTTACCAAAGTACTACCTACATCTCAGCATACTAAGCTTCTGTGCAAGCTAGGAGTTCGTGCATCCTCCTCTCAGCTTGAGGGGGAGTGTTAAGGAATGCACACCCACATATGCAGCAGCCATGGCATTCAACAAAAATACAGCAGCAGCCATCAGTATATGCAGCAGAATATTCCTTCTGTCCTTTTAATAGAATATTATAGTACACAGTACAATTTGCTAGCTGTATTCTCTTGCTTAAACGGCTATTTTTGTAGTAGGATGTTAGCCTATAAATAGAGGCATCTTCTGTAAATCAAAGGCAAGAAACAATGGAATGATTTTAAGAAATGAATTAAGTTTTAAACATCTTTTATCTCTTTTGTGCAAGCTCTTCACATATTCATACCTCTCATTTACTTTATGAATTCTATATGGTAAACTTATCCAATCTTTAACATATACTAATTATATAAAGTTAAAAATCACTCCCTCTGTTCACCCTAATAGTCCCATTTGGGGTACATTTGTCAATGCAATAATTTTATGAGTAATATCTTTAAGTGTGCATAATTAAAAAATTTTAAAAGTTGATATAAATGATATTTGCATTGAAACAACTCAAATAAGATCCTATTTGATTATGTTATAACTTATAGATTAAAAATATATACATGTTAAGAGTAATTGATGAACAACGTGAAAAATCAACTGAGACTATTAGGGTGGATAGGAGGGGTTATAAAAAGTTGATAATAATACACTATATATTAAGAATCAAATAAAATCAAAATTGACTATGTTTTAACTTATAAATAACTAGATTATGCCCGTTCGATGTACAACATAATTAAAATTTCTGACATATTTGTATAAATAAAAAAAACAATTTACAACTTTATATTTTAACCATTTCAAAATATCCTATACTCATTTAGTAAAAAAAAAGTTATAAAGATTTTATAAAAAACTTGAAAAAAATAAAACTATATTGGGATATTTCACGTGGTAACCCTGAGGTTTTGGGTTTTCCACGTGGTAACCAAAACTTTTAAAAAATCCACATGGTAACCCTGAGGTTTACCAAATTGTTCCATCATGACCTTTTTGCACATAAAATGTTAGCAAAACGTTAAAAAATATTAATTTCGAAGCTTTAAGGTTGTTGTACGCCTATATTTGCGACTCACCATTTTAAAGGCCATTAGTCTCAACCATTTTCCCCAAAATATAAACCCATACTCTACCATATTTGGATTCGGGAAAAATAATATGATTTGGATGAAAAATGGTAGATTTGAGGGTTATATTTTGGGGAAAAAGGTTCAATTTGATGACATTTCGAATGGTGAGTCGCATAAATATGCATACAACAACCATAAAGTTTCAAAATTAACGTTTGCTAACGTTTTTATGTGCAAAAAGGTCATGATGGAACATTTACGTAAACCTCAGGGTTACCGCGTGAATTTTTTAAAAGGTTTGGTTACCACATGGAAAACCCAAAACCTCAGGGTTACCACGTGGAATTTCCCAACTATATTTTTATGACTTTCTAATACATTAAATGATGTGACTTAAAAAGTAAAAAATCAAAAATTAGTAAAGTTAAAGATAAAATAGTAGTCATTATACAATGACATCACATCTTTTAAGTTTTGTAGGGAAATTTTTTATTGAGAGAGTGACACGTAAACAATTTTGATAAGCGGTGACATCAGCAGTGTTTTGTTTTAGTAATAGTTATAGATAAAATACAATTTAAGAGTAATATATGAATATAGTACCTTTGTTCATTGTAGGAGGAGGATTTAGTGAAAACAGGAGTTTGTGAGTAAGGAAAAGTGGCAGAGCCAGAAGAATGATTATGCTGATGATGAGTTTGTTGAGTAGCCATTGTCTCAACAATTGTTCCACTGAAATACTCTTTCTCTTCTGATTGTAAATTCCCAAATCTCGGATTCTCAGACATATACCTTACCATCATCATATCTTCATCATCATCATCATCTTCTGTTCTCGCAATCACATGATCATCATCACCATTTCCTGCCTTACTTTCTCTGCTGCATGACTCTATTCCTGATTTTACTCCATTATTACTATCATTCTTACTTAATTGTTGTTTCAAACATGGCATGCTGAAATTGAAGTTTCTGCTGCTTCCTACAAAATTATTAGATTTCGATTTCCTCCTTTCTTGGGTGTTAGTGTTACCAACAATGCCACCTCCTCCACAAGCAATCAAGTGGAGAAGTATTGCACTATTTCGAGTTAAGCTGGTGCTAAATGTGGGGTCACCATCTTCTTCTATGAATGTTCTAGAAGTTTCTTTCTGTAACCTTCTGGAATGTTCTGAGGATGATTTTGTGGCTTGAGGTTGCGGCATTGGTGGTTTTGGTGGTGGTGGTGGTGGCGGTTGTTTGTCGGAGTTTGTTGAAGAGGTGGAAGGAAGAGAGTAGGATTCATCTTGATCAATTTGAAGAGTTGAGTAAGGTGCATTTGAACTATTGCAACTTCCTTTTTCTTCTTCTTCTTCTTCCTCCGCTTCTTCATTGTTCTTGTTGATCATGTTTTGCTGATAGTTTTTAACAACTTGTTGTCTATAATGGTGTTCTGGGTGAATGCCAACTGATTTATTCTTTTCTAATCCATTAGTTTTTGTATGACAGCCCATTTTTCTTCCCTGTCTCTGTTTGATTTGCAGCTCTTCTAGCCTTATTTCTGTCACAATTCAAATATATGTCAACTACCTACAACGCACTCAAAATTTGATGCTTGTACACCCATTATAGGAACGACATTTGAAGTTCTATTATCTCTATTTTGATATGTTTCATACTCGATTATATAACGTGGATTTCACGCATTAAAAGTATGATATTCTTGTATATTTGATAATTCATATTCACATGTTAAGAAATACTCTCTCCGATTCAATTTACTTGTCCAGTTTACTTTTTGGTTACTATTCATTAATCACTCTTAATTTGTATTTTTCTCTAAATCTATAAGGTAAAATATAGTCATGTGGGATCTTATTTTGTTCGTCTCAATGCAAAGATTATTAATATCAAATTTTTATAATTTTTAATTATACACAATTAAAGATATTAAAGGTTAAAATGTTGCCTTTGGCATGTGTGAAAAAGGTAAACTGAACAAGTAAATTGAATCGGATGAAGTAGTACTTTCGATTTATGCATAATGCATCTATTTTCTTACTCTTCTCCTAAAAGAGGAAGAACCCATAGAAAAAGACGACGGACAGGGGGGAGTCATATTAAACACATTTCTAGACCAGACAAGAATGAATATTACTAGTAATTTGAATTGTAAATAAAGTGATGACTGACCAGATGAGAAGTCTCTTTGGTGTAGGAGTTCAGAACCTTTGAGTACATATTCAGATCCATCAGAAGCATAAATAGGATCATTCTCTGTCAGGTCATTCCAAACATATCCGTTCTTGTAGCTCCTACGAATTATGAATATTATTTCAAGTCACAAAATCCAGATTTTCAAGTCTACTATACTTCATGTGATTGCTAACTACAGGATTAATGGTTGAAAAATGCTTTAAATACTTTTAAATCGTGTAGAAAGAATATTCCACTCAATTTTATTACTCGATTTTCTATTTTAAATCGTCTATATAATTTTTAAAATTTTATTTTTGATTTTGATATGACTTTATGACTTTTCCACTTATACTCTCTATATTACTTCTTCGGTCCATATGTAAGAACATTAAAAAAATTGGCCACTATTTATTCATTACAATTAATTTGTGATTAATTTTTTATTTATCACATAGTCAAGTGAGATCTTGATTGATTCGTCTCATTACAAAGATTATTAATATTAATTTTATAATTTTATACTATTTTATATAATTAGAGATATTAAAGATTGAATAATTGCATTCCAATAAATATTAGAAGTAAATTGGAAGGGAGAAAATATACTTCTTCCGTTCCATTTTACTTGCAACACTTACCGTTTTTTGACAGTTTCATATTACTTGCAACATTACTATTTTGTTGCAAAAATAATCTATTTATTTATCCTCACTTTATGTCCTACTACATATCACCATCAATCATACATCATCCCATTAATTACTTCCTCCGTTCCAAAATACTTGCAACACTTACCTTTTTTGACTGTTTCACAATACTTACACCATACTATATTTGGCAAAGAATAATCTTATTTTATTATCACTTTATTTATACCCCACATATCACCATCAATCATATATCATCTCATTAATCATTTAATATACCCACAACCAATACCTACCTTCCATTAATTAATTTTTTATTTCAATTATTTTATTATCACTTTATTCCTACCACATATATCACCATCAATCATATATCATCAGACCTGATGTGACAACCCTTAATTCTTGTGCCAAGAGGGTGTGGTGCAACTAAATTGGAACGGAGAAAGTATTTAATATACCCACAAGTCACAATCACTATCTACTTATAATAATTTTTTTATTTTTACCCCACATATCACCATCAATCATACATTATCCCTACTTTACCATACTGATTGACAACCCTTAAATATTGTGTAAAAAACCCAATGGTGCAACTAAAACGGAACGGAGGAAGTATTTCTTACTCTAAATTCCTTAATAATCCGTCTTTTTCATTTAATTTGCAACATTTCCTATTTTGGTCCTTTCTACTTAATTTGCGTCATTTCTATTTTTGGATTATAACCCATCACTTTTTTTAATCTCATCAATATATTTTAACTCTATTTTAATTTCAACCACATAATTCATTCTTTCTCTTCATTTATTACCATTATTTACATTTTTTTGAAAAATAACTTTCTTTTTATTTTAAATTATACTCCCTCCGTTCCAGTTTACTTGTCCCATTTCCTTTTTTGGCAATTCCTCATTACTTGTCTCATTTCCTTTTTTGGCTATCCTTTTTTTACCTAAATACCCTCACTTTACCAATTCCCAATACTCCACTACCACCTTTACAATTAATTTAATCAATTAAAATACCCAATTACCACCTTTTTCAATGGACCCCACTACTACCTTAATATCCGTGTTTGATCAAATGGGACAAGTAAACTGGACCGGAGGGAGTATGGGACAGAGGAAGTAGCTAGCCAGTAGTCTAGTATAGAAGAATACGTAGCAAGTTTACCTTTTGCAAGACCATGAATATTGACAAGGCATAGCTTTACCTCTGAGCACTGCTAGTCTGTCTATGACGTCTGTAAACAATTCAGAATATCACTACACTTTTAATTTTCCTGCATACTTCCAATTTATCATATAGACTAATATGGTTACTTTTCTCATAATTTTATACTAAAAAAATACTAATCAATCGCTATGATTTGTAAATCATTAAAAAAGACAAAAAATATACTAATAAAAAAAATAAAACACAAAAAGATACATTATAATTTCAAAAATGTCACCCTATCAAATCCGTCCACATGAGTGTTATTTGCGAAGTTGGTAAATAACAGTTATTAACCTAGAGTTACTCATTTTATACTTACTCCGTTTGACCGTTTCACCTTATTTTGCTATATTTTTTTACATAATGTAAGTTGTTATTTTAATTATTTATATACTCCCTCCTATTCAATCTAGTCCCATTTACTTTTAGCACATTTGTCGAAACAACATTTTAACCCTTAATATCTTTAATTATGCTTAATTAAAAATTATAAAAATTTGATATAAATAAATAATTCTTGCATTTAGACGAATCAAACAAAATCCCACATGACTATGTTTAAACTTATAGATTAAAAATAAAATATATATTAAGAGTGATAAGTGAATAGTAACCCAAAAGTAAATGAGACTAATAAGAAGAATAGGAGGGAGTATTAAAATATATGTCTACAAAGTACAAAAATTTCATATTATAATATTAACCAATTACACGATTCAAATAATATCTCACTTGATTATATTTATACTTACACATTAGCTGCAATAGTATAAAATAAGCATGAACGATTAATAATATCGATAACATTATTGTATCGAGTATTTCAAAACGGAGGAAATATTTGCTAATAATATGTTATTCAATGCAAAATTTAAATGTGAAATATTTTTAATAATATATATTTAAAAATTTTTAACCGTATAAACTATGTATTAAAATATCTCAAAAAAACTATATAATAAAATAAATAAAAAAAATCACTTAACTATATTTTATTATTATACATAAAAAATTAGATGTAAAACAAAAGTATTTGATAAGCAATAATTATTAGACGGTTGCAAGTAGAATGAAACACAAGAAATTAAGTGTAATTTTTGATTAAGCCAAATAGTTAACAAAATAATTATACATTCACATCATGCTTATAGTAATACTAGTAGAAGTAGAGTATATATGTTTAAACGAAATAACTAAATTAGCTAGAAATTAAATTAGCTAATCACCATCATTCAATTTATTACTATATGATGAAGTATTTTAGTACTCCCTCCGTCCCATTGAATTTGCATTATTTGGTCCGTCCCACTTAATTTGCAGTATTTCTATTTTTGGATAGTAGCCAACTACTTTCTTTTCGTATCATCCATACATTTTAACTCTCTTTTAATATCATTCACACAATTCATTATTTTTCCTCATTTATTACCGATTTCTTAAAAAATACACAATTTTCTATTTGATGCAATCTAAAAGGGATGGAATAGTATAGCAGTATTGTATGCATATACTTCATTTACTCTATTTTATACTTCATTTACTCTATTTTACACTTCCACCCTTTTTAAAAATTTTTGGGACAATGTAATGACATATATTGGTGACTACTTTTAGGAAAATAATCTATTTTACACTTCCACCCTTTCTAAAAATATTCCCCATATTTCATTTACTCCTAAATTAGTTTTTTTTTCTTGGTCAAACTTTTGAAACAATAAAAGATGAATAACAAGTTAGTTTAAAACTATTATTATTATTAAACTATAATTATTATACTCCGTCCCATATAGTTTGAAACAAAAAAAAAATGTTGATTTTTAAGAAAAGTTAGATAATGGTAATAAATGAAGAGAGAAAATAAATTGTGTGGTTGAAATTAAAAGAGAGTTAAAATGTATAAATGAGATTAAAAGAAAGTTGTGGAACATAGTCAAAAATAAAAATGATACAAAGTAATTAGTGAAATGGACCAAAATAGAAAATATGACAAAGGAAGTAAGAGGTTGATAGATTATTAATGGAAAAATTACAAAATTATTTAACACGAAACTCAATTCGATTTACATTATTTATAATGGAATCAATACTAGTAAAAATAAAAAATAAAGGGTGAAGAATAAGCTAAGTAAGAGCAATGCAAGAGCGGTACCTTTGAGACGAAGAGGTTGAGTAGCTAAATGGGAGACTTCCAAATAATGAGGATGTTCGAGATGACCATTTCTAGTGAGATAATACACAACTTGTACCTTATTAAACATCTTTACTATTCTATTCTTAGGATGTTGTTGTTTCTTATCATTCATCTGCTGCTCTTCATTGCTCTTTAAATTATGTTTTCCAGCTGGTTCTGGAGTCGGACATAATGATTCTCCTTCTGATCTTCCACTTGTTGATAATCTTCCTATTCCTACTCTCCCAACCTCCATTATTGTAATTCTTTTCTTTTCTTTTCTATGGATAATAACTATGAAAACCACTAATTAATTAAAATGACATTATTATTATTATTTATAACCTGGTTTTTCCATAGAAGGGAGTAAGAGTTAATGAAGAGAAATAAATACTAAAGCTAAGCATGTTGAAAGTGAAATAACAAAGCAGCCTCGTGTAGTGTGGAATCCTGGATTGTTGTGGGGTAACAGGCAGTGAATTGTAGGATTAGGACGGACTTACTCTAGGACTGTTGAGTATGCAGATGATGCTTGCATTATGTAGCATAAATATTAATAGGAGTAGTACTAGTAGTCTAGTACTAGTAGTGTTGGACCTGTTGCTTCTACGTTTGTGTCATTATTTACATTCTAGGCTATGTTTTTGTCAACGTTTTTCTTCTTAAGTGCTACTTTTAATCATATATTTCCTCCGTTCCCAAATACTCGCTACATTTTAATTTTGTACATTATTAATCGTTCAAGCTTATTTTACATATTGCGACTAATGTGTAAGTAAAAATATAGTTAAGTGGACTCTTGTTTGAATCTTCTAATCGCATACTTTTCATAATATTAAATTTTTATAGTTTTTAGATAAGTGTAGTTTAAGATATTAATGATCTGTATTGAATTGCGTAAAAAAGTAAAATATAGCAAGTATTATGGAACGAAAGAAATAGGTTATTATTACTTCTTTCATTACATTATACTTACTCTATACTCATTGAATTGCATCAAAGAGAAATTGGTTTATTTTTATGAAAATGGTAATATATGAAGAGAGGGAATGAATTGTGAGGAACAAATTAAAAGAGAGTCAAAATATATGGATGAGATTAAAAGAAAGTGGTGGACTAAGGGAGTATATCACAATTAGATACGAGTATTTTAGAACGGGAGAAGTATTGTATGTTAGCTCATTTTACATCTAAATAGGTTTTGAAAAAAATGTGAAACAATTAACACACACTTTGAAGTTTTATGCACAAAATGTTCCAAGTAAAAAGAGTGTAATTTTAACTACTTTCTCCGATCCATATTAGTTGTAACATTGGAAAAAAATGGCACTATTCGTTCATCACTCTTAATTTGTGATAGGTTTTCCATCTATAGGTTAAAATATAGTAAACTGGGATCTTGTTTGATTCATCTCATAGAAAAGATTTTTAATATCAAATTTTTATAATTTTTTATTATACATAATTAGATATATTCCCATTCGACTCGAAAAACGGACGGGCATGGACAACATTTTTCAAAAAAAATTAAGTTTGGAGGAGTAATACCCGCCCGCCAAGATAAATAGACGGGTAGCGACGCTAAAAAAATACCCGCGGGTATACCCGCCCGCTAAGTTTAATATATTAATTATTCTATAATTAATTCTATTGCTATGAAACTACTAGTCTAGTGTCTAGTACTACTACCCTACTACTTCCTCCGTTCCATAATACTTGCTACATTTCACTTTTTTACGCAATCCAATGCACAATTTTGATCATTAATATCATAAACTTCACTTATTCAAAAATTATAAAAATTTAATATTATGAAAGTATGCGATTAGACGATTCAAACAAGATCCCACTTGACCATATTTTTACTTACACATTAATCGCAATATGTAAAATAAACTTGAACGATGAATAGTGCACAAAATTGAAATGTAACGAGTATTTCGGAACGGAGGAAGTACATACCTAACATTAGTAATTAGAGTCCATACCCATTTTAATAGAAGTAATTTTTTAATTTATTATGATTGGAGAGGTATATGTTTGAACTTCGTACTCCGTAGTAAAATAAATCGATCATGAAATGTTTTTGTTGGATTATCCCACATAATGTTTATATTCATGTAAATTGTGTATTTTGAAATTTTTTATGTATTTTGAATATTTTAGACAATGTATTGTATTTTAAGTGTTATTAAAACTTAATTTGATATCGGCTGCTTGTTTTGCTTTGGAAGTTGCCATTCGCATGGGCTATGAAGAAATCATGATTGAAGGTGATGCTCAAGTGGTCATCAACACCATCAACAAAGAAGAACAAGGCCTTTCTCCTGTGTATGACTTGTATACTGATTTTCATTGTCTTAAATCTTCTTTTAATGGCTTTGCTTGTAATTATATTCGTAGAGGTGGTAATACCGTCGCTCACTCGATTGCTCGTTGGGATACGGGTGTGGCAAACGAGAAAATTTGTATGGAACCATTCCCATCGGGCCTTTTGGCTCTGATTGATCTTGATTTAATATAAGCGACAGGTTTATCTCAAAAAAAAAAAAACTTAATTTGATGATTTGTACTTCCTTTGTTCCATAATAATTACTTTTCACTTTTTTACGCAATCCAATGCGTTATTTTGATCGTTTATATATTAAATTATACAAGTCTAAAAAATATAAAAAATTGATATTATGAAAGTATGCGATTAAACGATTCAAACAAGATCCCACTTGACTATATTTTTTCTTATACATTAGCCGCAATATTTAAATAAGCTTGAACAATGAATAGTGTCGATAACGAAAAATGTAGCGAGTATTTCGGAACGGAGAAAGTATATTTTTAATTTTTATATGATAAAAACCTGTCTACGCGCGGGTCCCGCCCGCTTTAAAAATGGGCGGGTAGCGTCAAAAAATATGCTTTTTGAGCCCGCAGGTGGATTATTTAAATATTACCCGGTCCGCTACCTGTCCAAGCCCGCCCATGAACATCTCTACTTCTCTAGTATGGATGATTTATAATTACTTCAAACAAAACATTGTTTAATTACCCTTTTTATAATTGCTTATGCATCACTTTTTCAACAAAAACTTTCAATCTAAAATAAAATCATGTCATTGATATTAATTGTCTATGTCTTTGACTTTATTAATTTCTAATTATGAGTATAATATTATCGATAGAAAAATTGACATCAATAATCCAACTTTTCACCAATCTGCTGTGAATAATCCCACCTATGGATTTGACGAACAAATTTTATTTGACCGCAAACGCACGGTGTACGTGTAGTCGCGGGTCGAATACAAGGAACCTTGGGACAAAAGAATTTACGATTTTAATTGATTATGTTGCTTAAGGGAATAAAAATGTTGATTGATTGTTACTAATGACTACGAATGCAATAATTAAAAGGAAAATTTACTTTTAAAAATCCGACCTTTTGATTATTTTTAAAAGTCTGACTTTATTAGAAATATTAAGAATTAGTCCAATGCATTTGACTCCATGAAAAAGCAAACTTGAAGTAGTATGAGATAGTATTGCAATAAAAGTTATAATGTCCCATAGCAATATGCATGGAGAGAAACAGTAAAAAGCAATAATTAAGGACCCAATAAATAGGGGTAATGTCGAAACATTTTGGCTTTATATTGTTGACAATGCAAGAATCTAGAGAAGAAGCTAAGCTGGAAAAGGTAGCAATGACCAATGAGCACGTATGTCTTAAATTACATAGTCTAAATGGAGAACGACATGTTATACTCCATGGATCATCACCTGTCTCTTGTCATTTAAATAACTTACTTCTATAACACAACAGTGTATACAGTGTACAGTGGTATGTCGAAGCCTTTGCATGCATGCTGAAATAAGCTCATCATGGTAGGCAAACAGTTATAACACTAATACAAATACAGCCTATATTTCATACTCCCTCCAGTCTAGTTTACTTATCCCATTTGACCAAACACGGATTTTAAGAGAGTAGGAGGGTCCATTTAAAAAGGTGGTAGTTGAATATTTTAATTGATTAAATTAATTGTAAAGGTGGTAGTGGAGTATGGGGAATTGGAAAAGTGGGGGTATTTAGGTAAAAAAAAGATAGCCAAAAAAGAAAATGGGACAAGTAATAAGGAATTGCCAAAAAAGGAAATGGGACAAGTAAACTGGAACGGAGGGAGTAATATTTTGCTACGTTTTACTCCCTCCGTTTCAGAATACTTGCTACATTTCATTTTTTTACGCAATCCAATACACAATTTTTACCATTAATATCTTAATTAAACTACACTTATCTAAAAATTATAAAATTTAATATTATGAAAGTATGTGATTAGACCATTCAAAGAAGATCCCACTTGACTATATTTTTACTTACACAAAATCGAAATGTAGCGAGTATTTTGGAACGGAGGAAATACTTTTTTACGCAATTTAATGCACAATTTTGATTGTTAATATATCTTAAACTACACTTAAAAGTCAAATTATAAAAATTTAATATTATGAAAGTATGTAATTAGACGATTCAAACAAGATTCCACTTAACTATATTTCTTCCTACACATTAGTCGTCATATAAAATAAGCTCAAACATTAGTCGTTAACTCGTTATCCAGCTATTTCTATTACAATTGTGGTATCAAACTTAGCTTTATTGAGGGCCCATACTGCCATTGTGTAGTCGTCCATGTACCAGCAGTTCAGCTAGTAACTATTTAATTCCTCTTTGTAAAAGTGTACCCATGTCAATGTCAACATCCCTTGACTTAGATTGTCTTCCACTAGGGTCGAACCGTATATAAAAGTATTTTAATTGATTAAATTAAATGTAAAGGTGATAGTTGGGTGTTAGGAATTGGAAAAGTGGGGATATTTAAGTAAAAAAAGATAGACAAAAAAAGGTTAATTGATATGAATTTGCCAAATAAGGAAATGAGACAACTAAAAAAATTCGGAGGGAGTATAAGCTACAGGTTTTCTTCAAAAATTACCATTACCACCTAATATCACATCTCTCAATGGTAATGTATTGGAATGAATTTTATGAGAAAATGAGATGATTAAAGTTGGACAAGCATGGACATCAAAGTAGTCAAGCTATTTTTCAATCAAAATTACACTAGTTTATCATTTTCATTATTGTCGTTTATTACCTCCTACCAAACATGCCATTAATTTAGCAATTTAGAATGGCTACACTTAGGAGCTCAACGACTCAAGGCATATACGACAAAAGAGATCAACAAGATCTTTCAAAGTATTTAATCATTTTGATTTTTAACAATTAATTTCCTTTGAGTTGACTTAAGACTTAAGTATAATTCATTTTTGCTAAATTATGAGAGAATGAAGCAAATCAAAATTCATATCACAAAAACTTTATCAGTGATGAAATTCTTACTCATATCATGTCATTATGTAAATAATTATAAAAAATCTAACCAAATTGGTTTGTATAAAACATGTTCAACTATTAAAATAAAATCTATGGGAAGTATAGTAATATGTCTTATAGAAATATATATGATGTGTCTAGAAAAATAACTAACAGTTTCACAATTTTTTTCTTAATAAAAGTACAAGCCATTGGTAATAGTCAACTAGAAAATTGACCTGAACAATTTTTACTATAGTCCTAAACAACCAAGTTGTGACTCAACAAGGGTTCTATGGTGTAGTGGTTAGCACTCTGGACTTTGAATCCAGCGACCTGGGTTCGACTCCCGGTAGGACCTTTTTTTTAATCTGTTTTTAAATATTCGCTCACAACTTTATAATTTTTCTGAAAATAATAGTTTAATTTTGGTGGTGTTCCTGTCTGATTTAGGGACAATTTATTTAGTTGAATAATTGATTTATGAATTAATCAGAATGATTATGCTGGTGGGAGCCTCTTTTATTTAATTATTTGCCAGTTATACAGCAAGATCTTTATAAGTGAAAAATTGCCTTGAAATCTGCAACACACACCAAGGGATGAGAATTGACCTGGAGTTTTCTCCGGATTCCAATTCCAACGCCCAAGTCAGTATCAAGAAAAATGATAAATCAACCTAACAAGTCCTTCAAGATGCATTGTGGCAATCATATGGATTCTTGCTTAGGGCTTATTTAGACGTGAGGTCTTGTATTACAATTAGCAAATATATTCTTTTATCTGGAAACGTTGCTCTAAAAATCAATGTGAAATTATGAGATTCATTCAAGATTTGTTCTTATTTTTATCTCTTTAAATTCTTTGTACTTCTCTTTTTATGTAAGAAATTAGTTATCTCATTTATGGCGTTTGGAGCTGGTATTTATAGCTAATGATTTGTGAGACACATTTATTTTTCCCAATCCCTAAGAACATTCGTTACATGTACCAATCTCTTTTTAATACGTGTCGTTCTTCTAGGTTCAATCAAATATTATTTTGTCTTTTGTAGCTTCTTTAATCAACACGTGTCCCACTACCCAAAAGTAACTCTTAAATGCTGGATAAGTGTCTTTAATACTCATGTGAGTTCTTCATGCATAATACTTAGCACTACAGTTACTCTCTTTATACCCCGACGGATAATTGTTGTCAGATGACGCCCAAATAAAGATCAAAGTTGCCAGATTAATCCGGCGGATTTAAGTTTCTTTGAGCATATTTTCCCTTAACAAACCTTGTTTAATATTTTTACCCATATAAATGGATTCCCTTCATCTCGTCTTAATACCTTCTCAGATTAGCCCATTTCTAAATGACCTCATTGTTTCTTGGAAAAATTATATTAAACCACCTATTATATACACTCTTTTGTAAAAAACCACCTTATATAAATTTTTTTGCAAAAAACCACCTTACATAATACTTTTTTTGCAAAAGACAACCTAAAGCTATAAATCGTTAGTTTGACCGTGTGAATTAACGTTTGACCATTTAAACCTGTCACGTGCATATCACGTGACTTTATTTCTTCCATTCCCCTTCTTCATTAAAGGCTTGTCTCCTCCATTACTGCTATCTCAGTTCTCACTCCCTCCATTACTGATATCTCACTTATCTCCTCCAACGACCTTCATTGCTGCTATTTTCCTATCAAATTTCTTGCATCTCAGTGAAGACCACATTCATCTTGGTGTTTTCATAAATTTTCGGTTTTCTTAGAATTTTCGATCTTCACTGAGATAGGTAGAAAGATGATTAATAAACCCCAAAAGATGCTAATTACAAGCAAATTACAATTAGAACTAGAGGGTATAAAGATGATTAATTACCCAAAAAATACTAAATACAAGCAAATTACTAATAGTAGCGGGTAGAAAGGTGATTAATTACCCAAAAAATACTAAATACAAGCAATTTACATATAGAGCTTAAGGGTAGAAACTAGAAAGATGATTAGAACGCAAAGTTCTAATATAATAAAAAAATAATGAATGTGGTCTTCACTGAGATGCAAGAAAGGAAGATGAATTGCTTGAAAGAGTGAGAGTGAGGCAGCAGTCAAGAAGAAGGAGAAGGGGGTGAATTAATGAAGAAGGAGAAGGGGGTGGGTTAATGAAGAAGGAGAAGGGTGGGTTTTTAATTAAAGTCACGTGAGAGGCACGTGACAGCATCAAAGTATGGTCAAACGTTAAAATACACGGTCAACTAACGAATTATAGCATTAGGTTGTCTTTTGCAAAAAAAAACATTATGTAAGGTGGTTTTTTGCAAAAAAATTTATATAAGGTGGTTTTTTACAAAAGAGTGTTTAGAATAGGTGGTTTAATATAATTTTCTCTTGTTTCTTAAATATAACAAACTGTAGTAAGGCATTCAAAGAGGAACTAAGGAACAAGTATGTTATGAATGGTGTGATTTGAGTCCACCAAAATAAATCAAGTGTGACTCTTAGGATGGAATCCTAGAAGAGTAAGTTAATGGGTAAGATTAATGGGTATTGAATGTGGTGTTTAAGAGCTAGAATGAATGTATTAAGTTACTTGTAATTAAATGGGTAACTTAAGCTAAGGAGTAATATGAAGTGGTAATGAGTAAAGAAGCCAAAGGGACATTCTCTGATGATTGATGCTCGAACGAGGCCCCAAGTGTAAACCCATTGCCTCGAACGAGCGCTTAGATCAGAAAGCTACTGGAACCTAGCAGAGAAGTGCTCGAACGAGCGGAATATATGCTCGAACGAGCATATGGTGCTGATGCAAACAGAAACTCTTGGTTTTCTCTGTCAACGTTTCATTTAAATAGCCATATAATTGTATCATTAAGTGAGTGGCTTTCCAAGTGCATCAATTACTTTATACTTTACTACTCTTAGCTTTTAGGATTATTAAAGTATGTAATTATCTTTAATAAATCTTTGTACTATAAATAGAGAGCTAATTAGCCTTACCAAAAACACATCCACAAAAATCAAACACATACCTATAGCCAAACACTTAGCCTAATCTCTTCTCTAATTGTAATTTCTCAATTGTGATAATATAAGAGAGATACTACACCACGGGGGACGTAGCCAATTTTGGGTGAACCTCCTTAAACATTTGTGTCATTTTATTATTGCATTTTATTCCTACAAACATCGAGTTATAGTTTGCGTAATTTGTAAACACAAGACTTCACATATTTCGATCTTGGTGGTGTTAGTGGTTGAAACTCATCTTTCGATCGCTAATACGTCATCGTTTTCAAAGTATAAAGTGAAGTACATACTTCTATTTTTCGAGTTAATAATGGACTTCCACTCTTGCAGTACATCTTATACTCTAGTACTTTGTCTTCAAATTACATGTCCATTCTTTTCAATCAAAAACTCATAACCTCTAAAAGTGGTGGAGTTATGTCTCAAAATAAAGAGACGAATAGCCGGTCTTCTAAGAGACCGTCTCTAAGGCTCAGTCCAAAAAAGCTTAATGCATAATACACTATCTTTTTTTTCATGAGCCGACCCAATTAGAGATGGTCTCTCAAGTAGACTGTTTCTCACAAAATTTTCTGAAAGACAAAATAGTCAACGATAAAGTTAAATTGTTAGATCTACTGATGAAAATAAACATAATGATCCTAACATAACCAATACCAACTTTCGGACAACCATCCTCATCCATTTTAAGGCCTTACTACTAGATTGGATGAATTAATGTTGCATTGAAGTGTTAATTGAATGTTATTAGTGATGAATCTGGTTTCAATATGCTAAAAGGAAGTCAGGTGCGTGCATGTGCAAAGTGAAAGACCCACTTGACTAACAGTTAATTAACTGATTCCGTCAAGTGCAAAGGTAGTCATTTGCAAACAAAAATAACATATTAGGTTTTTTTTTGCAAAAAAAAAAAAAAAAAAAAAAAAAAAAAAAAGATTAGATAGTTTTTTTTTGTAAAAAGTGCTATAATTTAATAGTTTTTTGTAATCTTTCTTTTTTTAATGTCATTAAATTTTATATCGCAAAAAGTTAATTTTGTTATAGTGATGCTCACTAGTTCACAATTGTTGTTAGTTGTAACTTTGTATTTACTTACTAATAATTTGCGAATTGCTACCTTAAATTTTAACACTTTTGTGAATTACAATATTTTTGCAAATTATAGCCACTAAATTAAGTATTAAAGTTTACATATTCATGCAAAAAATTAATTTGAATTTCGACCACTTAACCTAAAATTCCGACCACAATCAAAATAGTCGGAATTTTGTTTTTTGGCCTAAACTCTTAGAATTTGATACTTAGGTGACTTTAATTCACAAATATAAACATTGGGACTGTTACTCATAAAATTACTAAACTTTAACGCAGTAATTTGCCAATTATTCTTCACATATTGATATCATTTAAGTTTTTTAGTGATTGTATCAATTTACAAGTCTTAGACTTGATTATCACCTAGTCCTCTTAGGGGTGTTTGGAACGTGGGATTTAGGGGGGGGGGGGGGGGGTGGGGGGGGGGATTGAGACTTTGTCTCAAAAAAGGTTTAAGTCCTTGTTTGTTTAAATGGATTGAGAATAGGTAGTGAGATTAAAAAAGAATATTTTTGACAAGGATGGGTATTATAGTTGAGACTTTAATTTTCATCTTTTTTTCCAAACAATAAATGAGACTTTTTATCTACAAAATCACATTTTAAAAACTATTTTTAAAATCTCACAAGTCTCATTCCTATGTAATCCCTTATTGATTTGTGTAAAGTAAATTTAGTTGGCAATCACATCGAAAGTCAAATAGGGGAAGTTTTTGTCATCAAGTTGAACAAGTAAACAGTGGACCCCACGACCCGAATTGTTGTGATTCACATATTATTACTCTCCGTAGGATAACTAACTTGTCGATGTTCACGTTGTGATTCTACAATTTCGTAGAATCTGATATGCAATTTACACATAGGATAACTAACATAGGCTACAATGGCAAGCTAATTGCATCGAATTAATGGAGTATATTTGCTTTATTAAAAAAAAAACTTAAGATGATAATTCCTTGTCTAAACAATAGTGTTCAACAAATTAAACTAATGTTCATACTTGTTCTTGTGCTTATTAAACTAATTCGTAAGATAACAATATCGCCCCTTATTTTGATGATGCTAAAGATTGATAGTTCATTCATTTTGTACAAAAATAGAATATATTAATATATTGCTAATATATGAGAGTTATTTAATATCGTTAAGATAATAAAATTAAATAGTAATAATGCGATAATAGGCCATAATAAGTTAAGGTAACTATAAGATAATTAAAAATCCAATAGAAAAAGACATCTTGCAACAATATGATTCAAATCAAATGGATTGTACATCCCACATTATCATTGATAAACATATAGACTCGATAAGATAACCCGATATTATTCGATCACCAATTTCAAGCCGACTTGAAACACGTGACCTAAAATCAAAACGATAACTCCAATAAACACCTCTAATAATATCCCAACATTATTTTAGTTCACTTATAAAAGGTAGGACAAGCTCATCATGATTCATGAATAGTCAATCAATCAAACAGTACCTGCAAATCCTTGACAAATTTATCAATATTACTCATAAGCTCATTGTTAAGAATTTTCTGCCTCCAAAATTCATGATTCATCCTAACCAATTCACCCACTTTATTACCTTCATCCATCACACATTGAATGGCTTTAGACAAACTTTGCTTAGACACCCATGAACCATCCTGTCCTCTGTCTACTTGTACACCCACTTTTAACTCCTCACACATTAGCTTACTGTACATAACCTGATCAGTAAGCTGTGGAACCAATACAATCTGTTTGGTACTCAATAGAGAATCCCACATACTCCCAAACCCACAATGATGCACAAAACACCCAATTGATGGGTGATTTATTATCACTGTCAATGGCTCCTTTATCCACTCTCCGATAACCAACCCTCGGTCACCCACCCTCTCGACAAACCCGTCTGGGAATGCCTCCTCCACAGTCCTGTAACCAGCAGGAGGCTTGATAATCACCAGAAATGGCAGTCCAGTCATTTCAAACCCTAGAAGTATTTCCTGAAATTGATCCACATTTAATATTGTCTGACTCCCTAAAGAGCAAAATACAACAGAATTTGGACAGAATTTATCAAGCCATTTAGACCAAGGAGACTCCAAAACCAAATTCCTCTCTTTCGTATCGGCGTCAGGTAGAATTGGGCCTGTTAATAGAACAGGTTTATTATATTGATTAGATAAGTAGTCACAATACTTACCTTCGATTTCTTGGGAAGTTCTAAACACAATTGCATGACTACCCTTTAATCCGGTGGTGAGCCTTTGGTGGAAAGTGAAACCCTCGCCGTAAGGCATGTATAAGAAAAGCAAATCCTTGGGCTCTAAGAAGATTGTGGAGGAAGGGTAACCAGGTGGGATACGAGAAACACAAGTATCCTCCTCGGTTACGGGTCGGTCCTTCGGTGGGTCTCGGAAAGGGATCATCATATAGGAAACCGCCACAGGACATACCGGATGAAAAGCCACACATTTTGCGGCCTCGGACAAGCCAACCGCAGTAGAATTACCCAGCTCCACTACTTCGGGAACCCAATGGGCGAAATCGAAGAAGATGAGATTGGGTTGGAGTGTTGCGAAAATGGATTCAAACTCGGGTCGGGTTAGGTCGAAGGCTGTAGCAAGGTGGGTCTCGAGTTGGGAGGGGATGTCCGAGTTAAGTTGGGTGCCCAAAGGGAGTGGATGGACGTGAGGTATGGAAATAGTTTGAAAGTTGAAAAGAGGATGGTGGTTTGTAGATTGCAGTTTAAGTTTGGCATTAGTAGGGAGTAAAAGAGTAAAATAATGGCCTCTTTGAGCTAATTTGTTACCCAATTGAAAATATGAGATTATATGCCCCATTGCTAGCCATGGATACATCACTATTTTCATTGGTTTTTCCACCATTTTTGTTTTCTCTATGGATATTGGATTGGTTTTAGATAGGATTTCAATCATGCTCTAAACTTGAATATGGATTTCTCTTAAATAATGAAACCAGGACCATTTAGACCAATCATTTGTTCAGCCTCGATTAGGTCCATATATATCTAAGTTTGCAAGTGAAGTACTCTTGCGAGGCCTATTGACAATCCTCGTGGAGTTTGACAATTGCTATACTTTAGTACATTTTCCACACATTATTATTACAATTGTGATTAGGAGTTTGGGACAGAGAAAAGGTGACATCAAGGATGATCGAATGATGGAGGGCATTTGTGCAAATCATCATCATCATACAACATGATCTTTTGATATTCCAATAACAATTTTATTTAACCTATGCAGTAATTACTTTGAAATCAAAACAATATATCTTTTAAAATAGGTAAAAAAATAATAATATATTAAAAAGTATTTTGAATTAAATTTTAAATAATTACCAGTTTTATTGTCTAAGCTTATGTATATGATGCATAAGTTAAAAAGTATATATCTACTAGGAAAATTTTTAAATCAAATTTTAAATAATTACCAATTAATTTCAAAAAAAATTGTCCAGAATAATCCGACCTATTGCCAATTTATTGTGAATAATCCATACCATTGATTATTTTTAAATAATTCGACCTTTGAATTTTTTTTGCTCACAGCACTCATTTCCACATTTTAACCGACTATTATAGCTACCTATTACGAAAGAAGAGTTGGGGTTGAGCAATAAAGAAGCATAAGGAGGAAGAAGAAGTGAGCGTAACGGCTAGTAGGTACCCACAATAGTCGGTTAAAATGTGGCAAGGAGTGTTGTCAGCAAAAAATATACAAAGGTTGGATTATTTAGAAATAATCAAATTGGGATTATTCACAGCAAATTGGCAACAAGTCGGATTATTCGGGACAATTTTTCCTAAATTTTATTATAAGTATTATGATTTACATTTAGTACAAATTTGCAAATGCTTAATTGATAACTGTCAAGCATATCCAAGAAGTGGTAAAAGGTTTTTTATGATGACTTTGTTAAATTGTGGTCAAAGGTACTACGTATTACTAAACTTAAATATTTTGTAGATAATCCTATAGTTAAGTAATAATAAATATTGTGATTAAGTGTGACTTGAGTACCTAAGTCATGCACATAGAGATGATATCTCTTGAAAGATTTAAGTGGTGACTTAATGTGTGTTAAATGGTGTTGAATATGGATGTTTATGATGGTGTTTAAGTGTATAAATTAATGTTTGAGTTATGGGTAAATTGATGAAGGCACTTAAACAAGGATGTTAAATGTAATTAATGTGGAATTCATGAGTCGGAATCTGTAACTAAACGGCTTTTCATTCTCTTGGAGCAATTTCAAGAAGTTGAATTGTTAGCCATTTAAAGTTCTTAATGCTAATTTATTTAATCATAGGCTTTATGTGCTATCCTTATTAAATATTATTAGCATTATAAATAGTGAGCTAAGATGCTCATCCAAGATATCTACAAAATTCACAAAAATATCCAAGCCAAACACTAGCCTATTATCACTTCTCTAATTGTAATTCTCAAATTATTATAATATAAGAGATACTAGTACACCGGAGAACGTAGCCTAATTAAATTGTGTGAACCTCGTTCAATATTTTGTGTCGTTTATTATTGCATTTTTATCTCTTACAAACATCGATTTATATTGTTTGCATAATTTGTTTCACACGACTTCACACTTCCGATCTTGGTTATATTGGAGATTGAACTCATTGTTCGATCTCTAATACGTCATCATTTTCAATAAACATACTATATCAAAAATAAAAAAATAATTGTTAAGATATGGTGATTAGAATTATTTATTTGTATAAAAAACTAAAATATTTTGTAGATAACCTTAAACATGGGAAATGAAGTTGTATTATAGACTTAAAACATTCAGTTTATTATGTTTTTAAAATGGTAAATTACTCAATTTAATTATTTTTTGAAGGGAAAAAAAATGACGGATTAATTAATTTTATATGTCCCGTAAGCCAAAACTAACCAATAAAATTTTTAAATCAAGGGGCCTCCATGATGATATATGTAGTTGCTTATTTTTTAGTTTTTTATTAAATTGTATGATGATATATATAGTTGCTTATTTTTACTAATATACTTTTAAAGACTTTTTGTATATTATATAATGACATGATTTAGTATATAAAACAATAAAGTATACTTACTCTCGAGTCGAAAATATCCTACTTTGTGTCTTTTTATTAGAATCAATTATCAATAATCAATTCAATAAAATATAAAATATATCTACTAATGAAGAATTGATTTGAGACTGTCACATTGTCATTAAAAAATATTCATGCCTTTTTCTATAATTAACAAGAAAACTTTTATTATTTGACTTGATATTTAGGAAAACAATTAACTCATTAAACAAGTTAAGTATGTTGATTGAATATAATTGTATGTGATGATCTATTGTAATACTATATTTTCTTATATAACCAAAAGAAAATAATGATTTAGTTTTAAGCTTTTTTAAATATGATTAAAATAAATATTTGTCCTCTGATCCCTACTAGAGAGTTGGTCTACCCATTTATTGGGTTGATTTTACCCATATATGAAGCTTTGATCCCTCTCCTCGTGAGAGTTTGGAGTTATGAAGTTTAGTCTCTAATTGATTTGTTGTAATGCACTAGACAGTACCAAAAATGCAATTATAATCAACTACATAAAATTTAATTCTATCTCAATACTACAACAGATCGAAAGACCCCATCGTAGAAGACTGTGTCAAACAAAGATGTGGAAGAAGATATTCAGAGATCTCATACATAACAATCGTACTTTGTTAATTTTGAATTATATTTTGTTAAAATTGTTATGTATAATTTTTTTCTCTGATGTAAATGTCGTATGACTCTTTATTAATGAATCTGATATTATTAAAAAAAGATCAATCTTTCATGACTATAATTACCATATAACATTATAATCCTCTATCCTCTCTATAATATATTTTGATATATTATAAAATCATACTATGATAATATTGCAATTTTAAATTAATGGAAATTCCACATGGTAGCATCCAGTTTTGATGAAATGCCGGTGGTAGCACTTTTTTAAGAAAATTCTACATGGTAGCGTCTAGTTTATGCACTATCTAATTGCCGTAGCATTTTCCGTTAAGTTCTTGTTAAATTCCGTTAAGTTCATTATTTTGTAAGGTTTTTTCCACATGGTAGCATCCAGTTTTGTTAATTTACCATTTTAACTTTTAATTCACTATTTTAATATTTAATTCACCGTTTAATCCATTAACGCTCATAATATTTAATAAATTGAAAAATGAGAAAATAAAGGGTCGAAAC